>RJWM01027071.1:0-27287 GCA_004363535.1 Dasyprocta punctata | reverse complement strand
TTTTTTTTTTTTTTTGATGCAGGGTATCACTTTATATGTTCTTGATACTGGTCCTTTATCTGAACCTCTCTGACTTTGGTTTCCCCATCTGTATCCAGAGAATGGATAAAGAATGTATTCCACCCACACACTGGAATATTATATTACTCACCCAGGAAAAAAGCTGACGTCTTGCATGTGCCACATCACAGAGGGACCGGGAGGACAGCGTGCTCAGGGACAGATGTCAGACACAGAGGGACACACGGTCTGGGCTCCCCGGACCGGAAACGCCCAGGACAGGCCAAGCCAGAGACAGGAAGTGGACTCCTGGGGTTATGGAATGTTCTGGGATTGGAATTGTGGCTGCCCCCAGCCTCCCAGCTGTGAGGCCTGGATCAGCACTTGAGGCTTAGAGGTGGGAGGCACAGGAGGGCTCTGGGGGTGACAGGTGCCCTGGGTGGGAGCTGTCACTGGGCTGGAAACCTGGGGCCTCTGTGGATCAGGCTGGAGAGGGGAAGCAGGGCCAGACACCAGGGACTCAGCCTCTTTCTACTCCAAGTATGAATACAGTGGTGCTCAGACTTGGGGACCTGGGGGAAACTGAGGACAGATGTCCCAGTGGAGCCTGTCCATCTCTTTTTCCTATGTTTTTGTGTGTGTGTGGTGGGGTAGATATTTTGAGGCAGGATTGCACTACGTAGCCCAGCCTGGCCTCGAACTCATGGTGATCCCCCTGCCTCAGCCTTCAGAACGTTAAGATGACAGTTGATGCACCCTCAGGCCTGGCTGCCTGTCTCTGTCTATCTGTGTCTTTCTGTTTCTCTTTCTGTCCAAAGCAGGCAAATCCACAGTGGCAGGAAACTTGTGGTACCCAGAGCTGGGGGAAGGAAATGGGGTTTACTTTGGAGGATGAGACTGTTCTGGAACATTCTAAAAACCACTAACTGATATTTTTTAAAAATAGCTGATGTTGAGCCGGGCGTGGTGGCGCACGCCTTTAATCCCAGCACTCGGGAAGCTGAGGTAGGTGGAGCGTTGTGAGTTCGAGGCCGGCTTGGGCTACAACGCCAGCGCAAGGCTGGCCTGAGCTACATAATGCGACCCTGCCTCGAAAAACCAGGGCTGGGAGTTTGGCTCAGTGCCTTAAGCGCCTGCCCTGGCAGGCGTGAGGTTGTGAGTTCAATCCCCGGTGCCGCAAAAAAAAAAAAAAAAAACTAGGGCAGGGAGTTTGGCTCATTGGCTTAAGTGCCTGCCTGGCAGGCACGAGGTTGTGAGTTCGATCCCTGGTGCTGAGAAAAAAAAAAAAAAAGTTGATGTCTAGCCAGGCATGGTGGCTCACACCTTTAATCCTAGCACTGAAGAGGCTGAGGCAGGAGGAGCATTGTGAGTTCAAGACCAGCCTGGGCTACAAAGTGCATTCAAGTCCAGCCCGAACTGCATAGTGAGACCCTGTCTCAAAAAATAGGGTGGGGAATTTAGCTCAGTGGTGTAAGTGCCAGCCTGGCAGGTATGAGGTTGTGAGTTCAATCCCCGGTACCAAATAAAATAAAATAAAATAGCTGATGTCCTGTGATATGAATGAATGTCGCCTTCAGTTTCCCTGTCTCTGGCAGTGGGATTGGAACCCGGGGCCTTCGCCTCACTACATCTTCAGCACTTTTTGGTTTTTTTTACTTCTGAGACAGGATTGTGTGAAGTCGACAAATTACCCAGGCTGGGCTCAAACGTGCGATCTTCCCGTCGGGGTCGCCTGAGTGCTGGGACAGCCGGTGTGAGCCAGCTTCACCCGGACTTCTCCCGAGGGGCTCCATCTGTCCAATCCAAGGGACTCGGCCTTCCCAGGGGGGCGAGGGGCGGGGCAAGGCAGACGCTGGGGTCCTGGGGCCCAGATCCAGCCTCAGCTGAGTCCCCGGGCCCAGCGACCTGGCGGTGTCCCTTCTCTGCCCTCCCGTGGCTCCTGCTTGCGGCTCAGCCCCGGTCCTGCCTCTCTCTCTCACTTTGTTTAGGTTTCTGCTTTTTCGAGCCAGGTTCTCGCCATGTAGTCCAGCCTGGCCTTGAACTCATGTAGCCCACCCAGGCTGGCCTCAAACTCATCGCGACCCTTCTGCCTCAGCCTCCTGAGTACCGGGATGACAGGTGTGCACTGCCAGCTCCAGAGTCCTCGGTCCCCTGTCTGCCGTGGGGACACGAAGGGAACCCAGCCCGCAGGCCGTGCCGAGCCCGCTACGTTCGCCCCACCCTCTCCTGGCTCTGAACCCCTCCACAGATCCCCCTGGGGCCACTGGTGGGGGGCGATTCAGCCCCTTCCTGCTAGTGCCCCCGCCCTACAGGGCGGGACTGATACAGTTCCTCCTCCTCCTGCCTCCTGGGGCCAGTTGTGGCCGCTTTCAACACTGAAATTCTCAACTTCTCATCGGCTGCCCGGGATCTACTCGGCCGCCGGTCCTGCTGGCTGCATGTATCAGCCGAGGCGCGGTCCACAAGCAGGGGAGGGGACACCTGGATGTCACCCGCCCGTGGCTCCCATGTCGTTTCCCTCATGCTGGCGGCCGGGGTGCACTTCCGAAGGGACAGAAGCACCTGTGACCCCCGTGCCCAGCCCAGGAAACTGAGACCGGGAGCTAATTCCAAATGCTGTACCAGTAGCTGGGCGTGGTGGCACACGCCTTTAATCCCAGCACTCGGGAGGCTGAGGCAGGAGGATCGCTGGGAGTTCGAGATCAGCCTGGGCTACAAAGTGAGCTCAAGGCCAGCCTGAACTGCATAGCGAGACCCTACCTCAAAAAGACAAAGATAAATAAGTAAATAAATAAATAGGGTCTCACTATGGAGCCCAGGCTGGCCTGGAACTCCGCGATCTTCCTGCCTCAGCCTTCAGTGACAGATGACAGGCGTGCACCACCTTGCCCAGTTCACCGCTCAGAAAAATCTTTGCCAACACGGAGCTGAGTCTCTAAAAACATGAGGCAATTTGAGAAAAACATTGTGACTCACAGTGGCATAGACAGCAAACGCGGGGAGCGCGGGGGCGGCGGTGGGGAGCGCGGGCCTGCAGCCATGGGACCATCGCTTAGGAGTGCGGCCGCGACTTCCCCGCACTCGGGGAGCCGCCTCACCGCGGGGCAGGTTCCAGGCTGCTCCCAGCGGGTCCCAGATATCCTGCAGGGTCGCGTATACAGTAGGCGCTCAGGAGCTGGCGAATACAGGTACCATAGCAAATCCTGTCATCCGGGGCCTCGCAATCTCGGACAGGGTCCTGAGCTGCCGGGCCTCAGTTTCCCCATGTGGAATTGAGGATTAGCCGTCTCCGCCCCACACAGCTGTGCGCGATGGCGGCGCCTTCAGCACACAGCAAGCGCTGCCTAAGTGCGCGCGCAGTCAGTTCCTCCCCAGCGCCCCCCGAGCACCGGTGCCGGCCAGGTTGGCACGTGAGGGGGGCGAGGCCGGGTGGACGGGGACCCGGTCGGGGACGGGATGGGGACAGGGGCTGAGAAGGCCGGACTCCCCCGCCCCGCCCCTCGTGGCCCCGCTCCCGCCCGGGCGTCTTTGTCTCCTGGCTCGGGCGCCCAGGGACCTCTCCATGGAAACGCGCGCGCGCGGTGGGCAGCGGGCACGGGCGGGGGGCGCCGGGGCGAGGGGGCGCGGCAGGACGGGGGTGCGGGGGGACGCGGAGGCCGTGAGCGTCCGGAACCGCCGGAGCCGCCTGCACCCCGAGCCCAGCCCGCGTCGCGCGCCCCGGGAGCCCCGGAGAGGCCGGTGGGAAGGGCGCGCGGCGAAGGCGGCGGAGGCCGGGCTCCGAGACCACCAGGCCCTGGGACCCTGAGGCTCGGAGGAGGAGGAGGCGGCGGCGACCCGAGCAGGGGACCGGGGCGGGACCGGGGGCGGGGACCGGGGCGGGACGGCGCGCCCTGCGGTGGACGCGCGCGGCGCCCCCGACGCGCACGCAGACAAAGAGCCCGCGCCCCGCGCGCCGCGCCCAGGCCGCCTTGGGGTCCCCGCCGGGCCCCTCCCCGCCCCGCCCCGCCCCCGCCCCGCCCCCGCCGCGGGGTCCCCGCTTTGTGCTCGCCGCCCTCCAGGTGAGGGCCGAGACGGCGCCGGGCCCCACCCCCTGCGCGCCGGGTCCCCGGTGCCGGGTCAGGTCCGTTGTCGAGCGCGGGGAACTAACGCGGGCGCCCAGACCCCCGGGCCGGGCCGGGCCGGCAGCGCCCTCCTCCCCGCTCCCCTTCCCGACCCGCTCCCCGGTGCGCGGGTGGAGGTGCCCAGGTCCTTAGGCGGACCGGGCCGGGGGCCGCCCCTCTCCCCCGCCCGCGCCAGGCCCCGGATCCCCCCCAAGGCTCAGCGTGCGCGTCCCCCTCCCCAGCGCGGCTCTGCGCCCCTCCAGCCTCGGCCTGCAGCGCCCGCGGCACCATGATCTCCGCCAAGGAGAAGAATAAAAGCCCGAAGGACAGCATGACGCTTCTGCCTTGCTTCTATTTCGTGGAGGTGAGTCGGGGGGGTGGGGCAGGCTGGCGGGCCGTGGAATGGGGGCAGACACGGCCAGGCACGACTGCCTCTGACCGCCTCAGGAGGGGGTCGAACCCAGGGTATCGGTGGCTGGGATGAGGAAGACGGGACCGGGTCGGAAGGCTTGGGCTCTGTCGGTCGAGTAGGAGTTCAAGAGGCGCGGGAGGGTGCTCTGGGCTGTAGGATCAGCGTGTGCAAACGCTGGGAGGTGGCACCTGCAGCTGGGGACCAGGTCAGTAGCCAGCCTGGCCCTGCAGGGTGCCGGGAGGCCAGGGGGCGGGGCTGGGCACGGGTGCACTCTGCCTCCCGCGGGTACCCGGACAGCCTGGGATGTGAGTTCAGACCTTCCTCTGCCCGGGGCACGGCGGGAGCACAGCGGTCAACCTCGGGGAGTCCCCCGCCCCAGAGGACCTCATAGTAATTAATGGCCGCCAAAGGCCCCCGCCGGCGGGGCACGGAGGGCGTGCCGGCGGTCTGAGGCTGGGGAGAATCAATGCGGAGGCCTGGCGCGGACTCAGTGCCGGGGCGGGGGCCGCAGGGTGACATTGCTCAGTCCTTGGGTGACAGGCGCGGAGAATCCGGCTCCCGAGAGCGGCCTAGCAGGGCTTGGTGGTGGACAGGGTGGGGAAGAGCTGGCCAGGGACCCCGAGATCCCCGGACCCCCGACCCATCCGGGCAGCGGGTCCCTTCCCGGCTGGTGACGTCACTGCAGGGCCTGCGACACTTGGGAGCAAAGCTGTTTGTGGCCGCAGCTTGGGCTCACAATGGGCTCCCCCTTCTCCGTGTTCCCGCCCCCGTGCAGAGGCCGCCGCCCCACCCCCACCCCGCCCCTCGGTCCCCTTCCCTTACTCCTTCACATCGTCATTCATTCTTTTATTTATGGATTTGGGTTTGCAGTGCTGGGGATGGAACGCAGGGGAGCAATCGCCGCTGAGCTGCAGTCCCAGCCCTTTCGTTTTGTTTTGTTTTGTTTTGTTTGAGACAAGGTCTTGCTATGGGGTTCAGGCTGGCCTCAATCTCTTGGTGATCCTCCTGCCTCAGCCTCCTGGGTACTGAGATTATAGGTGTGCACCACCACGCCCGGCTTCCCAGCCCTTTTTATTTATTATTTTCTTCTTGAGACAGTCTCTATAGACCATTTGAGCCCAAACTAGGCTCAAATTTGAACTCTTCCTCCCTCAGCCTGCCAGAGTGCTGAGATGGTAGCCCAGGCTGGCCTCAAACATGCAGTGATAGCCGGGCGTGGTGGCGCACACCTTTAATCCCAGCACTCGGGAGGCTGAGGTAGGTGGAGCGTTGTGAGTTTGAGGCCGGCTTGAGCTACAACGTGAGCACAAGGCCGGCCTGAGCTACATAGTGCGACCCTGCCTCAAAAAAACTAGGGCTGGGAGTTTGACTCAGTGGCTTAAGTGCCTGCCCTGGCAGGTGTGAGGTTATGAATTCAATCCCTGGTGCCGGAAAAAAAAAAAAAAAAGCAGTGATCCTCCTGCTTCAGCCTCCCAAGTGCTGGAATGACAGACAGGTGTGTGCCACCATGCCTGGCTCTTGGATTGTTTTAAAATTTATTTTATATTTTTTCCATTTTGTAAACACATAGTTCTGCTCCTGTCCTTGTTCCAGCTGAGACCTTGGGGTGGCGTCACACAAAAAAGCATCTCAGACTTTCTCCCCGCAGTGCAGTGCCCGCCCCAGTAGCTGGGTACAGCTGTGTCTCCCAACCTCTGTGACAACCTCAGGGACAGCTCGGTGGCGAAAATCCTGCAGGCTGCACTGTTGTCCTGCCCAAGAATGAATTTATGCTGGGGTCCGTGGTACGTGGCTGTGATCTCATCTACCCAGGAGGCTGAGGCAGGAAGGTCAGGAATTCAAGGTCAGGTTAGGCAACTTCATAAGACCACGTCTGAAAATCAAAAGGGCTGAGGGCCAGGCATGGTGGCGCACGCCTGTCATCCCAGCACTTGGGAGGCTGAGGCAGGAGGATCACTACAAGTTTGAGGCCATCCTGGACTACAAAAGTGAGACCCCGTCTCAAAAGAAAAAAAAAAAAAGAAAAAAGAAAGACTGAGGACGCAGCTCAGGTAGAGTGCTGGGGGAAGTGCACGATCACTGTGCAGGAGACGCCCGCCTGCTCGGGTGCCCGCTGCGCGCCTCTGTTTACCCACAGTGGCAGCCGGCGCCATGAGGCAGCAGACTTTTGGACTCCGACCAATCCGTGGGTGAAAAACTGAATTGCTGGTCTCGCTTGCAGTTGCTGTGTTACCAGCACACGCGCTGCTGGCGTGGGACGGGGCCTCGGTGGAACCGGAAAAGGTCCTCATCAGAAAGAGTGGCCAAGCCGGGTGTAGTGGCGCACGCCTTTAATCCCAGCACTCGGGAGGCTGAGGTAGCAGGGGCGTTGTGAGTTCGAGGCCGGCTTGGGCTACAACTCGAGTGCAAGATCGGCCTGAGCTACATAGTGCAACCCTGCCTCAAAAAACTAGGGCTAGGAGTTTGGCTCAGTGGCTTAAGCGCCTGTCAGGCACAAGGTTGTGAGTTCGATCCCTGGTGCCACAAAAAAAAAAAAAAAAAGAAAGAGTGGCCAGGCCGGGGGTGGTGGTGCACACCTGTGATCCCAGCACTGGGGAGGCTGAGGCAGGAGGATCCCAAGTTTAAAACCAAGCTACACAATTTAGTGACTTAGGGAGACCCTGTGTCAAAATAAAAAATAAAAAGAGCTGGAGGTCCAGCTCAGTGCAGAGGCCTCAGGGTCAATGCCCAGTACAAAAAATGACCACAACCAAACATGTTTTATAGGGCCGGGGGTTTAGCTCAGTGGTCCAGGCACCTGCCTGGCAAGTGCAAGGTTGTGAGTTCAATCCCTGGTACCAAAGAAAACACACACACACACACAAAAACCAAACATGTTTTATAGTAAAGGCAGTGACTGTCTACTGTGACGTACGGAATACTGAAAGTAGAAAGCAGAAGTTGTGTGTAACACTTTGGATTCACTGTGAGTTGAGCACCTGTTTTTTTTTTTTTTTTTTCTTTTCTTTTTTGGTAGCAGGGATTAAACTCACAACCTTGCGCTTGCCAGGCAGGTGCTTACACCACTGAGCTAAATCCCCAGCCTGGACCTTGTATTTTTCATAGGACAGGGTCTCACTGTGTCACCCAGGTTGGCCTCAAGTTGGCTGAAGCACAGGGGGCATGGTAGCAACGCCTGCGATCCCAGCACTCAGGAGGTTGAAGCAAGAGAATTGTTGCGAGTTCGAGACCAGCCTGGGTTACAGAGTGAGCTCAAGGCCAGCCTGAGCTGCATAGCAAGACCCTGTCTCAAAAAGACAAGACAAAACAAAACAAACAAATTTTAAAAAAAAGCAAAACAAAACCAGACTGGAGCGGGGTGTGGTGGCGCACACCTTTAATCCCAGCACTCGGGAGGCTGAGGTGGGCGGAGCATTGTGAGGTCCAGACCAGTTTGGGCTACAACGTGCGCGCAATCCTGGCCTGAGCTACATAGTGTGACCCTGCATCAAAAAAACTAGGGCTGGGAGTTTGGCTCAGTGGCTTAAGCGCCTGTCTGGCAGGCGCGAGATTATGAGTTCAATCCCCAGTGCCACAAAAAAAAAAAAAAAAAAAAACAACTGGACTGACCCTCCTGCTTATCCTCCCCAGGAGCTGGGACTCGTGGTACGACACTATGCATGGCTTCTTTTTCCTTTGTTTTTCTTCTTTTTTGGGTGGTGCATGGGGTAGAGCCCAGGGCTTTGTTGGTGCTAGGCAAGCACCCCACATTGAGCTGCACCTGCTGCCCTTCTTATTTTTTACTTTGAGACAGGGCCTTACTGAATCGCCCAGGCTGGGCTTCAACTTGCAGTCCTCCTGCCTCAGCCTCCTGGGTACCTGGAATGACAGGCATGCAGTACCTTGTCAGGTATCAGATCTTTAAAAAAAGGGAAAAAAGGTATCCCATTGGCAGAACGCGTTCGAATGATTGAACACCTCGCCCCTGAGCCGCACGTCGTGTGGGGTGTCTGGGGGTTTCCGATGAAAGTCCGGGAGAAACGAATGGGTGGGAGGATCGTGGGCATGCAGGGCGCCAACGTGGGGCCCCGGCCTGGCCTCGAACCTCACCCCCCAGGTGCCGGCAGTCAGGCTGCCTGCTCTTCCTGCATGGTGGTCCTGCCCCCCTCAAGCTCCAGATTCTGCTGTGGCTCCCGGGTGCCCTGAGGATCCCTCCCTCCAGTCTGGCCCTGCCCGCCTCGCCCTGTAGTGACACTCGGGTCCCCAGGCTGTTCCAGTCACAGCCGGGCCTTCCTGGGCCTCACGGGTGCTTCACAGTGTTTATGTTTTTGGGACAGGGTTTCGTGCTGTGTAGTTCAGGCTGGCCTTGAGCTCACTATGTAACCCAGACTGGCCTCAAACTTGCGTGGATCCTCCTGCCTCAGCCTCCTGAGTAGCATTGTCTGCGTTATTCATCCAGCTAAGTCCTGTCATGCTCATCACACGCTTGGGGAGACCAAGGCACACAGTTGCAGAGCAGAGCTGCTCAGTCTGGCATCCGGGAAGTGGAGCAGGGAGCCAGCCCGACAGGAAGGGGCGGGGACTGTACTGTTCCAGGTCACACGCCAGTGACCGCCTCCAGCCAGGCCCGCTGCCGGACAGACGGAGCTTCCAGCTGCAGACTAAATGGCTTTTTGGGGGAGTGGAGGGGGTACTGGTGTTTGAACCCAGAGCATTGACACTAAACTACATCCCAATCATTTTCTTTTCCTTGTGGCACCAAGGATCGAACTCACAACCTCACGCCTGACAGACAGGCGCTTAAGTCACTGAGCCAAACTCCCGGCCCTGGTTTTTTGAGGCAGGGTCACACTGTGTAGCTCAGGCCGGCCTTGCGCTCGCGTTGTAGCCCAAGCTGGGCCTCGAATTCACAACGCTCCACCTACCTCAGCCTCCCGAGTGCTGGGATTAAAGGCGTGCGCCACCGCGCCCGGCTCCTATTCATTTTTATTTTTTATTTTATTTTATTTGTTTCCTTTTGGTACCAGGGATTGAACTCACAACCTTGTGCCTGCCAGGCAGGTGCTTATACCTCGACTGAGCTAAATTCCCAGCTTATTTTGTATTTGAGACAGGGTATTGCTAAGTCACTAAATTGCCAGGCTGGGCTTGAACTTGAGATCCTCCTGTCTCAGCCTCAATCCTGGTGTGTGGTACTACACCCGACTTTGGAGAATGTTTTTGAGCCAAACCACAGCATACCCCAGACACTGTCCCCCTCCTCACTCATTGCCCTGGGCCTTGGGCCTGAGTCCCACCCCCTCAGCCCAGTGCTTTCCACGCTGCAGACGCCCACAGACACCACAGCGCCCCCTCTCCAGACCCCCTCGGGCTCCTGCCTGGCCCCCGTACACGTTCAGTGGGGCTGGAGCCAAAGCAGTGCACGGCACAGGTGGGCGTCAGGAAGGGCCGTCAGCCAGGGGGTGTCTAAGCAAGCACATCACAGTGGGGAGGAAGGAAAAGGAGAAACCCAGAGGCAGAGATATGTCGGTTCCCTCTAGGAGAAGAAGGGCTGAACCAGGCGTGGTGGCACACACCTGTAATCCCAGTGCTCAGGAGGCTGAGGCAGGAGCATCAGCGTGAGTTCGAGGCCAGCCTGGGCTACATAGTGAATTCAAGACAAGCCTGAACCACATCGCAAGACCTGCCCCCCCCAAAAAAAACCCAACAACAACCAAAAAAAGAAAAAAAAAAGGGAGGGGTCCCTGGAGGGAAGTCAGGGAGAAATGGGTGAATGTAGGGGAGGATGGGTGGGTTGGTGGATGGAGAGGTGGATGGATAGTGAGGGGGTGGATGGATGGAGATGGATGAATGGATGGATGGATGGACGGTGGATGGGGATGGATGGATGGTGATTGGCGGGTGGGGATGGATGGACGGTGATTGGTGGGTGGGATGGATGGATGGATGGATGGTGATTGGCGGGTGGGGATGGATGGGTGGTGACTGGTGGATGGGGATGGATGGATGGTGATTGGCGGATGGGGATGGATGGTGATTGGCGGGTAGGGATGGATGGATGGATGGTGATTGGTGGATGGGGATGGATGGACGGTGATGGATGGACGGTGATTGGCGGGTGGTGATGTTTGGACGGTGATTGGTGGGTGGTGATGGTTGGTGATTGGTGGGTGGTGATGGTTGGTGATTGGCAGGTGGGGATGGTTGGACGGTGATTGGTGGGTGGGGATGGTTGGACGGTGATTGGCGGTTGGGGATGGATGGACGGTGATTGGCAGTTGGGGATGGATGGGTGGTGATTGGCGGTTGGGGATGGATGGATGGTGATTGGCGGGTAGGGATGGATGGATGGATGATGATGTAGTCAGGGGTTGCAAGGAGAACAATTACAAACAGGACACATAATTTATAGTATTATTTATAATGGTCACCCAAGGAATGAAATACAAAGAAAGTACAGAAAATCTATCCACAACACCAAAGACCTAGAGGACCTGGATCCCACAGCACTAACCTGCATGAGTTCAGCTGAAGACCTAGAGCCCATGACAATGACCCATGCAAGTCTATCCCATGAATCTGTGCTGGGAAGGCCCCAAGGTCAGAGATGGAAGCTAGAAAGTCTGTGTCCGCGGGGTGAAGATCTGTGCCAGCAGGCCGAAGGTTCTGTACTAGACCCAAGAAATGATGTTCAAAATAAGGACCAGGGCTCCCCTGAAAAGTATCACAGCCATCCTCAGCGACAGTGAGGTCCCGAGCTCCTCTGATGATGATAATAGCCAAGTCAGATCAGGGGAGCCAGCTTGAACCAACAGCTCCAAACAACACAAACCCACAACACCACACCTCTCTCTTCCTCTCCAGGTTGCTTTTTATGCTGGCAACAGTCCTCAGGGGGAACGTCCACGCTCAGCACCGTCCTGATTCAGTTCAGTTGGTGTTTAAATTGACCACCAGTTACCAATCCACTGCACATGGTGATGGATGGATGAATAGATGGTAGACAGGGATGGATGGATGGATGAGTGGATAGACGGTGGATGGGGTTGGATGAATGGATGGCGGTGATTGGTGGATGGAGATGGATGGGTGGGTGGTGATTGGTGGATGGGGTTGGATGGATGGTGGATGGGGATTGGTGGATGGGGATAGATGGTGGATGGTGATTAGTGGATGTGTATAGCTGGGTGGGTGGCGATTGGTGGATGGGATTGGGTGGTGATGGATGGATGGTGATTGGTGGATGGGTGGATGGGTGGTGACTGGTGGATGGGGTTGGATTGGTGGATGGTGATTGGTGGATTGGGTTGGGTGGGTGGGGATGGATGGGTGAGTGGGTGGTGAGTGGTGGATGGGGTTGGATGGGTGGTGGATAGATGGATGGTGATTGGTGGATGGGGTTGGATGGATGGATGGTGATTGGTGGATGGGGTTGGATGGATGGATGGTGATTGGTGGATGGGGATGGATGGATGGATGGTGATGAATGGATGGTGGTGGCTAGATGGATGGGTGGATGCATGGTGGATAGAAGGAGAGGGATCGATGGGTGGATAATCGGGTGGTGGGCCCGTGACAGTGGCTGGAGAACCCCATGGTCGGATGAACTGACCCGCGGACGGAGCGCGGCTGTGCGGGTTGGATCTACAGTGATCCCATAGCGAGTCAGTGAACGCGCAGTCAGTTGGGCAGGCAGGGCACCGGGCAAGGCCGGCAGGTGACGCTGGCTGGCTGTCCCTGCAGCTGCCCATCGTGGCGTCCTCCATCGTGTCCCTGTACTTCCTGGAGCTGACTGACCTCTTCAAGCCAGCCAAGGTGGGCTTCCAGTGCTACGACCGCACCCTGTCCATGCCCTACGTGGAGACCAGCGAGGAGCTCATTCCGCTGCTCATGCTGCTCAGCCTGGCCTTCGCGGCGCCCGCCGCCTCGGTGAGAGCAGTTTGGGGGCAGGGCAGGGCGGGGCCACAGGCAGAACGGGGCCCTGACGCCTCCCTGCCGCCTGGCAGATCATGGTGGGCGAGGGCTTGCTGTACTGCCTGCAGTCGCGGCTCTGGAGCCGCGGCGGGGGGCCCGGCGGGCCGGAGGGCAGCATCAACGCCGGCGGCTGCAACTTCAACTCCTTCCTTCGGCGCACGGTGCGCTTCGTGGGTGAGTCCCACTGCGGGGTCGCCACAGAGTGGGGAGTCCCGGCCCCCCATGGCTCCTCTGCCCTCCTGACCCTGCCACCCTACAGGCGTCCACGTATTTGGGCTCTGCGCCACCGCCCTGGTGACCGATGTCATCCAGCTGGCCACCGGCTACCACGCGCCCTTCTTCCTCACCGTGTGCAAACCCAACTACACCCTGCTGGGGACCTCGTGTGAGGCGAACCCCTACATCACGCAGGACATCTGCTCGGGCCACGATACCCACGCTATCCTGTCAGCACGGTGAGCCCCGCCCCAGGGCCCCGGCTGGGGGGTGTGGCGGCCCTGCCCTGCCCTCCCGGCTCACTGGACACATGGGGAAACCGAGGCACAGGGCCAGTCCCTGGGCAGCGGGGTTCATGCTGGTCGCCTCTTCCAGGAAGACCTTCCCGTCACAGCACGCCACGCTCTCAGCCTTTGCAGCGGTCTACGTGTCGGTGAGTGTGTCCCTGGGCCCGACCCTGCGCACGCGCATGGGCCTGCGGCCGCCCCCTCCAAGCCCCGGGTCACTGGCTGCCCGCTGACTGCCCCTCCCCCCAGATGTACTTCAACTCCGTCATCTCCGACGCCACCAAGCTGCTCAAGCCCATCCTGGTGTTCGCCTTTGCCATCGCTGCGGGCGTGTGCGGGCTCACCCAGATCACGCAGTACCGCAGCCACCCCGTGGACGTCTACGCGGGCTTCCTCATCGGAGCCGGCATCGCCGCCTACCTGGTGAGTGGCGAGGGGGTCCGAGCGAAGAACGGACCCTGGCGGGGGGAACAGGTGGGAACCCTGGGGTGTCTGAGGCGGGAGAGTCGGTGTCCTCACCCTCGCGCCCCCGGCCGCCCGGGCAGGCGCTGACGCGGGCCGTGTCCCCCCAGGCCTGCCACGCGGTGGGCAACTTCCAGGCTCCGCCCGCAGAGAAGTCCGCGGCCCCGGCCCCCACCAAAGACCCGCTGAGGGCGCTCACGCAGCGCGGCCACGACTCGGTTTACCAGCAGAACAAGTCGGTGAGCACCGACGAGCTGGGCCCGCCCGGGCGGCTGGAGGGGGCGCCCCGGCCGGTGGCGCACGAGAAGACGTCGCTGGGCAGCCTGAAGCGCGCCAGCGTGGACGTGGACCTGCTGGCCCCGCGCAGCCCCATGGGCAAGGAGAACATGGTGACCTTCAGCAACACGCTGCCGCGCGTCAGCACGCCGTCCCTGGACGACCCCGCGCGCCGCCACATGACCATCCACGTGCCGCTCGACGCCTCGCGCTCCAAGCAGCTCATCAGCCAGTGGAAGCAGAAGGCGCAGGAGGGGCGCGCGCTGGGGCTCTCGGACGAGGCCAGCCCCGCGCACCTGCGCGCGCCCGCGGAGCCCATGGCCGAGGAGGAGGAAGAGGAGGAGGAGGACGAAGAGGAGGAGGAGGACGAGGACGAGGACGAGGACGAGGAGGTGGAGGAGGATGGGGGCCCCGCACCGCCCACGCTGTACCCCACCGTGCAGGCGAGGCCGGGGCTGGGCCCGCGCGTGCTGCTCCCGCCGCGCCCGGGCCCGCAGCCCCTGGTGCACATCCCCGAGGAGGGCGCGCCGGCGGCGGGGGGCGCGGGCCTGTCCCCCAAGAGCGGCGCCGCGGTGCGCGCCAAGTGGCTGGCGATGGCGGAGAAGGGCGCAGGCGCGGCTCCCGCAGCCCCGGCCCCGGCCCCGCCCCGCGCGCCCAACCCCCCGCGCCTGCTGCAGGTGATCGCCATGTCCAAGGCGCCGGGTGCCAAGGCGGCCGCCGAGACGGCATCGTCGTCCAGCGCCAGCTCGGACTCCTCGCAGTACCGCTCGCCGTCGGAGCGCGACTCGGCCAGCGTGGTCACGGTGGACGCGCACGGCCCGCACCACCCGGTCGTGCACCTGTCGGCGGCCGGGGTGCCCTGGGAATGGCGGGCAGCGCGCGGCCCCGAGGACGGCGGTGGCTACGAGCTGGGCGAGCTGGCGCGGGCCTTCCGCGTCGGGCCCCGGGTCCCGGGCACGTCCCCCAGCTCGTCCGTCAGCGACGCCGAGCAGGAGGAGCCGCGCTTCGCCGCCGTGGCCACTGTGAACCTGGCCACGGGCGAGGGGCTGCCCCCGCCGGGCGCGGCGGACGGGGCGTTGGGGGCCGGCAGCCGCGAGGCCACGCTGCGGCGCCCGGTGGGCGGCCCGGGCCCCGGGGAGCGGGAGGCGGGCGAGGCTGAGGCCGAGAGCTACTACCGCAGGATGCAGGCGCGCCGCTTCCCGGACTGAGCGGGCCGGGCCGGGCTAGGGGACCCGCTCCCAGGCGGTAATAAAGGTCGCTTCCTGACGCCCGGGTCCTGGGTCGTTTTTCGGGGCAGTGGTGATGGGTGGGGAGACGCACAGCGGACGCCCGCCCCAGAGGGGCCCCGCCCCGCCCCTGGTGCGCGGCCGCGGAACCGGTCGAGCTCACGGGAAGCCGGACTGCAGCGGGGACCCCGGGGCCCAATGACGAGGGAGCCAGGCGCGCAGGACAGAGAGATTTATTCAGAGTCCGGGTACAGACTGGCCGGCTGCCTTCTACAATGCGGACGGCAGGGAGGTGGACAGGGTGGTCGCCGCGGACCAGTTCTGCCCGGGACGCGCCTCGGGCCGGCAAGTGGGATGTGCGGCCGCGGCCTGCTGCGTGCGGCTCGGAGCCGGAACCGGAACCACCGGTATCAAAATATACATCTGTCACCGTAAAAAACCGCGCTGCCCCGCGCCCGACAACAGGTATAAAAAAATCACAAATATTTACACCCTTGTTACACGCCGCTGAGGACCTCAGGATCCGAGGAGCCCCGCCGCTGCCGGGGCGGCCCGGGCCCGGCCCCAGAGGCAGACGAGAAACAGAAACACAACTTTGGTCCAAAATCGGAAGGGAAGGAAAACACCCTGAACAGCCTGCTGTCTGTCTAGCAGATGGCGAGTGGCGCTGGATAGATAAGGCAACTGCAGGTGGAGGGGGCGCCGGCCTGGGCCCCCGAGCCCCGAGCCTCGCCAGCTCTGGAGACCGGATCCTGCCTGTGACTTCATTAATTACAAGGAATAAAATAAAAGGACAGCATACAAAGTAATACGAGAAGCTTGGATTACACTCATACCATGGTATCATCTTGCTATAAAAAGTTACTCAAAACTATTGCATATAAATGAAAGAAGATTAGAATATTTGGTCACTGGGTATTGCTAGCTCGGGCAGCCACTGAGCGCGATGGATTCCGCCGGGCGGGCGGGCAGGCGCCGAGGCTGCGGCGGGGCAGAGAATCGCTGGCCCCATCACTTGATTAAGGGGTGTGGGGTGGGGCGGGGCTCCCGCCGGCGCCGGGCACATGATCTGGCGGGAGGGAGCCGGGCTGCTGGGGTCCCGGCCGAGTCACCCGGGGCGGGCGGGTTAAGGCACGGGGCGCAGGCTGCGGTCGGGGCGCCCTCCCACGGGCCCGCCCCGGCTGGGGGCAGCCGGACCTCGGCTGCGGCCCCTGGAGCCTGAGGTGTCGCGTCACCGCAAGGTCAGCAAGGTGAACTAGATTTAATTTTTTTAAAAACAGGTAAACTGATTTCTCTTTAAAAAAATAAAATCTCTGGTCTGTTAAGGTCACTTCAGCTGCTTTTTAAAGTGGCTTTTTTCTGGAATGACGGAAGTTGGCGCCAGGGCACCGGCCACAGGCCCGGCCTAGATGGTGGACTTGGAGAAGGACACCCGCAGGTGGTGGTTCTCGCCCAGGTCATGGTTGTGCAGATCGATGAGGGCCTGCACGGCCTCCTCCACGGAGCCCATCTGGATCAGAGCCATCTTGCGGTCCTTCCTGCGGGGAGGTGGGGTCAGAGGGCGGGGCGGGGCGGGGCCAGGGGCAGGGCCGGGGGCGGGGCGGTACTCACTGGAAGAACTTGAAGCCCTTCACCACGCCGCCGTTGCTGGAGAAGAGGCTCTTGAGGTCCTCCTCGGATATGGAGGGCCTGCGGGAAGAAGGCTGCGATCACGCAGGGCCCCAGTGTGCCCACAGCTCCCCCACACCAGGGGGAGCGCGGAGGTCCGCAGCACCCTGACCTGGCCACCACTCGCTTGTTCCTTCCCACAGTGTGGGCCGGCTTCACACAGCGGGGCTGACCCACGTCCCCGCCGCCCTGAGGAAACCCGAGCACTTGCGCCAGGTCGGCAGCCCACTCAACAGGAGGCTGAGGCAGGCCACTCCACCACTCTGCAGGTCTGAACCCAGCCTAGACCAGTTAGCGCTGCACTGAGACTGTATCAAGTTCAGTGAAAGGCTGGGGTGAAGCCCAGGAAGACCTGGGCTTCCTGCTCCCCGTCTGGCACTCACGGGATGTTGGAGAGGTGCAGTGTGGCCGAGGGTGGGAAGATATTCTGGAAGTTCTTGGAGCCAGGCTTCTTGAAGCGGTGCAGGGGCGAGTTGCCATAGTCCTTGGTGAGGCCCTGGTCCTCCTGGCCCTCCCTGGGCAGCTGCACGTTCTGGTGCTTGGACAGCGTGATGCGGATGGGCTTCCCGTGCAGCTTGTGCCCGTTCAGGTGGCTCATGGCTGCAGAGGGGGAACCGGGTCACTCCGGCCCGGGATGCAGCACTGCCCGCCCCCCACCCCTCCGCCCGGCCCGGCCCAGGCCTTACCCAGCTGGGCCTGGCTCCCGTCCGCCATCTGCACCAGCGCGTTCTCCTTCTTGTTGAACAAGATCTTCACCCGCTGCACATCGCCATAAACGCCTTCAAAAGCCCAGCAGGAATGGGGCTGAGGGCGCAGCCTCCCCCGGCTCCCACCCCCCAGCCCCCCAGGCTCTGCTCAGCCTGACCCAGTTTGCTTTTCCTGCCCCGGGAGCCCAGCAGCCCAGGGCCGTGACGGGAGCCACGAGTCTGGTAGTCAGAAGCCCGCCCGCGCGCACGCGGCCTCTGGGGCAGCATGCAGGGCAGTAAACCGTGCGCGTCTACGGCCGCGGCCCAGCCCGCCAGCCGGCGGCAAACCACATACGAGGCCCAGTGCCAAACTCCAAACTCATAGTACATGTCAGGGCTTCAACATAATCGCAATTCAACGAAAACAAGGTAATAAAAGTGTGAATAACATACCGAAAAGAATAAAGAGGCTTTGGGGTGTGACTCTCTTTAGAGGACAGCAGAGCAAGGCAGCGGAGGGACAGGGGAGAGGGAGAGGTCGGGGGGACGAGGTGCCATCGTCCACCCCGAGGAAGACAGTCCCGCAGGCGTGCAGCGGTTGACGGACGATGAAGTTGTCAGGATGTTAATTTCAAGGGCAGGTTGGTTTCCGGAGAGCAGGGTTTGAGGGGGAATTTTTGTTTTTATTTATTTATGTTTTGTTTGTTTCAAGCAACAACAGGAAGCAGAAGAACCGTGCAGTCAGTTGGCAAAGAAATTCCGGATCAGGGCAAGAAAACAAAATTGGGAAAGGGGAAGGGGAGAAAAGAAAAAAAGTAGCAAAAAACACAGGTCAGTAAATACGTAAAGAAACGAGGCCGCGTGCAGTCACGCTCCACGCACACACGCAGCTGGGCCCGGCCAGGGCCAGGAGGAGCGGCCGGGGCAGTGTCTGTCTCCCCACTGTGGCTCCGCCCGGCGGGCAGCGCCTATTCCTCGGCTCCTAAGGGACCTGGCCTGGGCCCAGCGGCCCTCCAGGCCGAGCCTCGGCACAGCCGCCAGCCACTGACCCGGCTCGGAGGGCAGCCTTCACTGTCCCCGGCCCCGGCCTCGCCCTCACAGCCACGGCCACGCTCAGGAGGCAGACGGCCGCCCAGAGCACCGAGTGCCAAAGCCTCTCAACCCTGAAGCTGCGGACCTGAAGGCAAAGAGCAGGGAGACAGGAGCCCCAGCGTCCCGGGAAAGAGGTGGCCGCGGGCTGCTGCGGTCTGGGTCTCGACACAGCGGACGTGTGGGCCCCCAGGAGCCGCTGCCACCGCGCCGCACAGACCCACACCCGGCCCTCCGCCCCGCGCCCGGTGCCCGCCTACCTCCGGGTTCAGGTTGCTGACCAGCAGGACTGAGTTGCCGGCACCCGCCAGGCCCGGGATGCCGATGCGGCCCGCCGCCGCCGCAGCCGCTGCTGCCGAGGGGATGGCCAGGGGCGCCAGCGCTCCGTGCACGTTGGGGACCGACAGGCCTGGGGGGGGAGGGGAGCGGGTGAGCCGTAGGCGGCAGGGCTCTGCCTCGGAGAGCCTGTCATGCACGCGGAGCGCAGCCCTCTGGGGGCTCAGCCACCTCCGGACAGGGACACAGGACCAGGACTGGGCGCGGCCACACCGGCAGGCATGCCCGCCTGCTCGCAGCACCCGCAGGTGCTGGCCTGGGCCCTTCCTTCCACATGCGGCAAACAGCACCAAAGCTCCGTCCGCGGGCGGACGCGGGCCCTCGACAAGCAGGGCCGGCCCGGCCACGCCGCGGCGGCGGGCATGCGCCCACTCCCGCATGCACTCGGCGGCCGGGCCCGCAGCCGGGCCCCAGCGCATGCGCCTCAGCCCGGGTGGCCACTCGCTTACCGGGCCCCTCATTCACTCTAGAGGGCCGCGGCCCTCCACCACCGCGTCCGCGTCCTCGCCCGCGCCCGGCGCTTGAAGGGAACCAGACCAAAGACTGCGCGGTTAGCGGCCCGGCTCCTGAGCCCCGCTGGCCCGGCGCGGGCTGCCCTGCCCTGTCTACCGCCTGCCCTGAGCGCCCGCGGGCGCTGGCCCTGCGGCCCCCGTCCCCTCTCCCGGGAAGGGGCGCGTGGCTGTGTGGACAGGTGCTGTGGACATGCAGGCGCTGGGGACAGGTGAGTGTCGAGTACCTGCGGCTTGAGGAATGGCAAAGGTGGGAGGGAACCCAGCTCCTGCATACGGAGAGGCTGAGATTATACCCGGTGCACCTAGAAACAAACGAGACACTAACCATCGCACCCGCGCCTCGCCGGGCCGGGGCTGGGGCCGGGCCGGAACTGCCGAGGGCTGGCGGGGTGTGTGTGTGCCCCGCCGGGCCGGGCCGTGCTGGCGTGCGAGGGGCGGGCCGCCTCCCGGGAGCGGGGTGCGGGGCCTCAGGGCGCTGACTACCTAGCCTGTCCCCTCCCCGCCCGGGACGCCGGAGCTGTCCGCATGCGCTAGGAGCCACAGCTCGGTGGGACGACTTAGGGCCGACATGGGTGCGTACCGAAGGCGGCGGCCATGGTCTGGTCCAGCGAGGGCTGGCTGTCCCCAGAGGGCAGGTCCGGGCGCGTGTAGTCGCGGCTCTTGTCATTGTTATACTTGACGTTGAGGCTGGTGAGCTTGGAGAAGTCGATGCGCAGGGTGCAGCAGGCGTTGTAGATGTTCTGCCCATCCAGGGACTGCGGGGAGAGGCGGCTCAGCCTGGGGCACGTGCACGACCAGGCCAGGCGCTCGCTCTCCCACCCCCACTCACCAGCTTGGCGTGCTGGGCGCTCACGGGGTCGGCATACTGCAGCAGCGCCTGGAACTGGCTGTTCTTGGTGAAGGTGATGATCTTCAGGACGGTACCGAACTTGGAGAAGATCTGCAGGGTGCAGGGCGGCCATGAGCGCAACACCCAGGCAGCCTGGACCCCGCGCCCCCACCTGCCCGCGCGCGCACACGCACGCCTCACCTGGTGCAGCACGTCCAGCGTGACGGGGTAGAAGAGGTTCTCCACGATGATGCGGAGCACAGGGCTCTGCCCGGCCATGGCCAGCCCCGCGTCCACGGCGGCCGCGGACGCCGCCAGGGCCAGATTCCCGGACTGCACAGAGTTCACGGCCTGCAGCGCTGCCTGGGCCCGCTGTGGAGGGAGGCGCCACCGTGAGCCAGGCCCAGCCCCCTGCCCACCCGCCCGCCCACCCGCACAGCCGGCACGCACCGCCTGGTTCGGGGAGCTGTCGGTCTTGAGCTCCTTGTGGTTGGAGAACTGGATGTAGATGGGCTGGCCGCGCAGCACGGGCGTCACCGACGTGTAGTAGTTGACCATGGTGTTGGCCGCCTCCTCCGTGTTCATCTCGATGAAGGCCTGGTTCTTGCCTTTCAGCATCAGCAGGTTGGTGACCTTGCCGAAGGGCAGCCCCAGAGAGATCACCTCGCCCTCCGTCACGTCGCCTGGCAGCTTGCGGATGTGAATCACCCTGGAGGGGACCCCCGCGCTCCTGTTGTCGCCTTTGAACTTCTTGCTGTCGTTTCCGTTTGCTGGAAGAGGGTGGTGGGCTCAGCGCGAGACACCAGCGTCACCTCAAGGCCCCATCTCCCCTGCCCTCCACCTCCCATGGGCCAGAGATCACCGCAGCTTCACACAAACTCGCCCCCGGCCCCTGCATCTGGGCCCTAGGAATCCCCGGCGTGGACGGCTTTGGACTCCAGAAGAGACCCCCCAAGGCTCAGATGGTTTGAGGCGGGGAGAGAGCAAGGTCATGCTCCAGGGGAGCCACCAGCGCCCGTCCCACCCTGCGGGACACAGACTCACCTGCAGAGGCCGAGTTGCTGCTCATGATAAAGGGCCCGTTGGTAACACACGTAGAGAAGAGCTCGTCAGATCCCCGCTGCAAGAGAGCAGGATGCGGTCCTGCACTGGCTACCAAGGCCAGGGCCACCCGGCCCACCCATCCTCACACCGAGCAAGGCTCCAGCTCGCCTGAGCTCCCGCCCGCTCCTGCCACCCACAGGCACCCCAAGCCTGACTCTGTGACTGGGGACCACGCCAGCAGCCATGGGGAGACCTCTGACCTGGTCCCACATGGCCCACAGGCACGGCACGGATGCTGTGAGCTCTGCCGGGGGGTTCAGGAGCCAAAGTCCCCATGGCAGCCGCCGGCTCGGCAGCCTGCAGCCCGGCAGCCTGCCCTGTTTCTCAGCAGCCCGAGGAAACCCGAGCCTCGGGCCGTGGCACACTTTCCCAGGGCCCCCTCCTCAGGAACCACACTGGGGTTGGAACCTGGCCCCAGGACGGCAGACAGTCCCCCACCCCCAGCGCAAAAACCGGAAGACAGAATGGGAACCAAGAGGTGAAACTGGAAATACCAGGGCAGTTCCTGGTAACCAGGGAAACGGTCAGCCGGGCCCAGGACCTTGGCCTGACGTCGCTGCTGCCCCAGACCCTTGGGCTCCCTGGCTTGAAGATGCGCCCCCCCCAGGCACCCTCCGTAACCCCCTTTTTGAGAGAGGGAGCAGCAGCACCACGATGCTGTGCTCTCCTCAGCTCCTCCCCCACCTGCCTTGTGGACCACCTGTGCGTTCCAAGGCAGCCCCAATCAACCAAAATGGGCCTGCAGGCCCGAGACCACCACTCCCTACCACGCCCCCAGGTCTGGAAACTGGGCTGTGACACCAAGGAGGACCCGACAACCCAAGCTCACACAGCTGAAGCAGGCCGGCAATCCTGAACGTGCCACACGCCCAGCAAGAGGCCGGAAGCTGTGGGGCTGCAGGGGTCCTTTGGGCCCTCATGGAAGGGGAGAGGACTGATTAATGCTGAGCTCTGCTCGGATGGCTTCCGCCAGCCCCGAGGGCCCAGACCGTGGCCGTGGCTGTGGCCGTGTCTCCCAGTGGGAACCGGGCTGCCCACCCTGGCCAGGTATGCCCGAGATGCCAGGCCTTTCCGCGGAATCTCATTGACCACTTCCTGCCACAGCCACCCCCCTAGACTGCAAGGCCAGGGACACCAAGGCTGGTTTTCCCTGGAGCTGGGCAGGCGCCAGTCACCAGGGCAGCCCCTATGCGCCATCACGCTAACCTTAAAGGGGCATCGGGCTTCCGCCTGGCTGCAGCGTGGGCGAGGCCACACTTCCTGGCATGGAGCTCTTTCTTGGCCACCTGCCCGGAGCGCTAACAGCCAGGCCCTGGGCAGGGCCAGCGCGCCCACACCCGTCTGCAGGCAGCCCCATGCCCATTCAGCCCCAGCCCCAGCCCCAGCCTGCGGGGCAGCGCCCCAAGCACCTCCACCTGCCCAACACAGCGGCTGCCAGGGTCAGACGGCACCCGGACCTCAGCACCCCAGCACAGAAGGAAGAGCTGACAGCTAGCACCCCCTGGCAGTGCCCCCTTGGGAGCCCCTCAGCCCTCCACAGTCCCCTCACAGCCTAAGACAAAGACCAGGTGGCAGGGGGAGGCGGCAGAGCCTGTGCCGCCCTGGTCCAGGCTGGGAAGGGCAAGCCCTGGGGGGGACCAGGCAGAAGACAGAAGCCCCAGACACGCTCCTCCACCCGAGGCTGCAGACGAAAAGCCCCACTCCCTCCTCCTGCCCGCCACTGAACAAACAGGTTTTATCTGCGGGAAGATCTGCAGGCTTCGGCAGACAGCAGCCCATCAGGGAAAAACTGAAACCAGGCCTGGGAAACACCAAACTGCCCAAAAACCAGCAGCTGCTGGGCCAGGCGCCCCCCAGTCCCAGGCCCGGCGTCGCACTCGGACCCTGCCTGGCCTCACAGGACCCCCTTCCAAGGCAATCTAGGGCTCGCTGGTGGCTTCCCCTAGGGCAGATGCTCCAACTCTGAAATGCTCAGGATGCCAGCGACAGCCAGACAAGGGGGCTGAAGCCCTCGGTCCCGGCCACCCGGGAAGCTGAGTGATCAGCTCAGGACCAGCCTGGGCAGCACTGAGACCCCACCTCCAACAGGAAAAGGGGCTCATCCCAGTGCTGAGGAGACCACGCCCTCCACCTCCAGTCACCTCAAAACGTGCCCCAAGCCGCATGCAGAAGAACCACCTGGCAGTACGACTGGGTCCTCTGAAGCCTGCTGCCCTCAGCACCTAATGGCCTGGGTCCTACTGGGCCCCACCAGAGCCCAGGCCACCCCAACCTCCTCCACAGTCCAGGTGGTTTCGCTATATTTTTTGAGGCACTGTTTCATTAAATAGCCCAGGCTGGCCTTGGACTTGTGGCAGTCCTCCTGTCTCAGCCTCCTCAGTGCTGGGATTACAGGTGTGTGCCACCACCCCCAGTTTTTTTGTTTTGTTTTGTTTTTTGAGGCTCATCTGAATTTCAGGCCTGCAGAGGGTGCGTAGAATGGAAGCTCCATTGGCCGCCAGTGCAGGACCACTGCGGGGAACACCGCACGCACTGAAGAGACCTGCGCTGAGGGACAGCCAGCAAGCCTAGCCTGCTCTGCCCCACACAGGGTCCGGAGCCCAGCCGCCGGATGGGGCTCACGCGCATGCTCTGAGGAGTTCCCGGTGGGCAAACCAGCCCAGTCCACTAAGAGTCTGTAAGGCTGAGGTACTACACTAAACAATGTCACTCCTTAAGCCGACAGGGAAGATCTGCCTGACAGCAAAAGCCAAGCAGCGGGAAAAGCAGCAACGTAAAAAGTGCCTACCTTTGTACCAACTGCTATGTCTGGGACGATGCTGTGGAGAGAAAATGAGAGACGTCAGCGAGGTGTGCTCTGCGGGCAGCGGCCAGAGGCCCTCCATGGGCCCAAGGCCCTCAGCCAGCTCAGCCGCTCACAAGGGCAGGAAAATGAGCCATCCATTTAATCTCAACTTGAAAAGGGGCCACCATTGTCTCTGGGCACCCCTCCCTCCCAGCAGGACCCAGGCCCCGCCTCTGGACGCTTCAGAGGTCCCGAACACACAAGTCACACCCTCGAGGGCCCGCTCGCACTGTTGGACTGCCAGGGCCCTTGTTTGCTTTCTGTAAAACTGGAAGTGCCCAGAAAAGGCCGAGAAGCAGGCAGGAGTCTACAGACCCTGAGGTCAGAGCTTCCGCCGGGTGGGGGCGGGGAGCTCCCTCGGAGCCGGGTGCTGTCGGACCAGTGGTTAACATTAACGAGAGCAGGCGGGCCAGGATGCGGCCAGGGTTACTAATCAACCCTGGCTGCACATGACTGGACTTTCTCCCCTCCCGGGCCCAGAGGCCCGAGTGCTTCCCCTCCCACCTCGGACCGCAGCTTTTAACGGCAAAACTCGCCGAGGACCTGGACGTAGCAGCCGCCGCTGACAAGGCCCTACGTGACTCACGGCCGGCTGCCCGGGCCGGGGCCCTGGGCTCTCCCCGTGCCCGCCCCGCATCAGCCAGAGCGGCGATCGCAGACGCCAGGCCGCGTGGAGCCCGCACTCCGTGCACAGCCCGGGGACCATCACACCCATAACAGACAAAAACAAAAAAAGACCAAAAACAATCACGACTTCAACAAACTTCAAAAGCTGCTGACTCAAGGAGAAAAGCCTCCCAGAAACCACCCTGGAATGCCAAGCACCTCCGGGACGTCGGATTTAGTGCCCAGCGAGGTCGCAGCCACAGCGGCTTCACGCACCGGGAGGCCGCACCTGGGCTGGGCCGCGCGAACCCGGGCCCAATTCGGTCAGCCCCGAGGCCATCCCCTCCAGGCGCGGGCGGCGCGCTCCCCAACGCCCCCTGAGGAGAAAGGGCCGACCCTAGCCCAGACCCTTCAGATCCTGGACCCCACCCCGCAATGTCCGGCCCGGGCCCGGGTGGGGTCCGAGAGCAAAGCCCGCGCGGCGGGAAAGGCGCGCGCACCCGCGGCAAGATGCGCACGCGCACTCGAGACAGTAAAAGAACTGCGCACGCGCGCGCCTGTCGCAGGACGGGGCGCGCGGGGAGACATCCGGGCGCGCGGAAAAGGGCGCATGCGTGTAGAGCGGACGGGAAGCGGGAAGGGCCTTGCGACGCGGTAGCGAATCGAACGAGAAGAGTCAGGACTGCGCGAGGAGGTGCGGGAGGGGGTGCTGGGGAGCGTACACTCTGGAGTGCAAGAGTACAGGGCTGAAAAGCGCCGGTTGGGGAAGGCGGAAATGGGTGTAGAACAAGGGCGCGGCTCCTCCGCCCCGGGGCTCCCGCGGACGCCACGCGGACAGGAGGCCCAACGCGCGCAACGGTCCTGGCGCCAGGGGTGGCGGCGCCAGGGCAGGCTGGCTGGCAGCCTGGGCAAGACTGTAACGCGGAAAGGGTAATGAGTTCGGGGCAACTCACCCGTCCATGGCACACAGAGCAGACCCGCGGGGGAAGGAGTGGAGGCGCCGGAATAGCAGGAACCGACTCAACGGCTCCGAGTTATAGACTCACAAGATGGCGGAGACGCCCGCACACGTCCCCCGCGCGCGCTGTCCATTGGCTCCAGCCTTTGTGGGGGGCGGAGCGAGTTCTGTGACCCTCCTCCAGAACCTATCAATGGCCTGGAGAGCGCTACTGAGGTGGGATCCACGAGGAGGGCCCGTGTCTATTGGAGGAAGCAGAGATCCGTCATAACGGAGGACGAAAATGACCTGTGAGGTAGGGAGCGGTTGCGAAACCGCGTGAGCACGTGATGGCATGTGAGCCAATGACCGAGCCGCCGTTCGGCGTGCGACTTTGAGGAGGAAGCCATCTTGAGAGTGGGTACGTGGCGAGTCAGGCGGATAGAAGCATGCTTGCCCTCCGGCTGCCGCCATCTTGCAAGCGGGCAGAGGCCATCCGCCTGCCGCGTGAGGGCAAAAGGAGCTGTGTTGCCATCTTGAAATAGGGCAGGAAACATGCCGCGCTCCATCTTGTTTGTGGGCATGTGGCCAAAACGTCGGATTCGAAGTGAGCCTTTGGTCCTGGATTAGTGGCTGGGGAAATGGAGGTCTCAGCGTGGCGTGCTAAGATCCCGGGTCACCCCAGAACCTCCTTTGTCCACTCTAGCGCGGCTAAGCCCGACTGCTAATACAAAGGTGGGGAAACTGAGGCTTGGGGCATAAAGCGAATGCTTCCCGTCCCTGCAGATGGGAAAGGTCTAGTGTCCAGCTACTGAGTAAATGAGTGGCCGCTCACACAGATGGGGAAACTGAGGCTGGGGCACAGAGTGGACGAGAGCAGAATCCCACACTTGGAAACCGGGCCGCGGTGGCGCACGTGTGTAATCTTAGCACCCAGGAGGCTGAGGCAGGAGGGTCGCTGCGAATTCAAGACAAGTCTGGACAACATAGTTCAATGTCAGCCATACTGACATAGACACTGTCTCAGAAAATTAAAATTCAAAACAAAACAAAACAAAAAGAATCGCACACACTCTCTGGCCTCTGCCCAGCGGGTTACCCACCGCCAATGTTCCTAGACCCTAATGCGGGACCCGGCCGCAGGGGGAGACTTTGGGACTGTGAGTACGCACTCAGTGAACGGGAAATTATCCGGATTCTTGAGTCCCTGCTGGAAAAGCCATGGCAGTCGCCCCAGCACAGAGAGGAAAGGCCAGGTCTGCTTTCCTGGCGCGGTGGGCAGGACTGCCCCCGGAGTCCTGGCGGGGCCCAGCAGCCTCGGTTCCCAGCGGGCCCGGTGCCAGGGATTCCAGCCGGGATTAGGGGCGGCTGCCGAGTTTTGTGGAGTGTGGTGGCTCGGCCAGCCGGCAGGCCCGCGAAGGGCCAGCTCCGCTAATCAGGAATGTCCTGGTGGATTTAGCAGAAGTCCAGTGCAAGCCTACGGATTTGCACGCTCACCGGGATGCTTGTCCTCGGCCCCTGCGCGGCGGAGGCAGCGGGGGACCTCAGGTGGCCACGGAGGCGGGTGGAAGCGGCCAGGCTCTGAGCCCGGGCCCAAACCCACCCACCTCCTCTGATGGCTAAATGGTGCGGGCCGCCTCAGCCTCCCAGAGTGCTGGGACTGCCACCTTGCCTGGGCTCTGGTTCCCTTTACAGGCAGGCTGACTTCCGGTGCATAGCTGTTCCTTCTAGAAAGTTCTTCCT
>RJWM01027070.1:0-27271 GCA_004363535.1 Dasyprocta punctata | reverse complement strand
ATGAAAATTACCAGACAGTAAAAGAAAATTATTGCATGCTGTCACTCCTGTGTGGAATTTAAAATTATCGATGTTGTAGAAGCAGAGTCAAATAGTGTTTACTAGAAGCATGGGTGGGTAGGAGAGAGAAGGGAATAGGGAGATATTGGCCAAAGAATTTGCAACAGCAGTCTGATAAGGATAATAATTTAAAAAAAAATAATAATTTTTAGATGTCTCGAATAGATAATTACGTGCAGACAAATTATACAAATGATTTCTCGGGACTGGGGGTGTAGAGGGAGAGAAAGATGAATGCTTACAGAGTATCTTTTGGGAGATGACAATTTTCTAAATTTGGTTGTTGTGAATATTGCATAATGCTGAAAATAATCTAAAAAACTCTGGTTTTATACACTAAGTGGAGGAATTGTATGAGTGTAAATTATATCTGAATAATATTGTTGAGGTATTGACAATTTCATGATAACAACTCAAGTCATGATCTTGCCTACACTGACCCAGGGTCTTTTCTTTTTGTCCTGTGATTTATATTTTCTTTTCCACAGGAAATTGTACATATTTACATTTAATGATTTTAAAATCTGTCATACCATCCATAGAGGATTTGAGTCTCCTTTCTCTTTCTCTCTCTCACAACATTTTGAACTGTCTTTTACCAAGAAACTCAACTTGAAGGGTTTCTTATGCTGCAATGCAGTTAAGTTTGGAAATAAAAATCTTATAAAATAACACACTAAGAACTGAAACTTGTTGTCTTTGGATCAATATTTCACATCAGGTGGAAGACTTCTAAACCATAGAAAGAAATATCAGACTTTTGGATTGCCTTCTTGAGCAGGTAGATCTACCACCCAGTTACAATGACCTCGTCCAGTTCCTTAAGAACAGCATCTGGATCTGGCTTCTTCCTCTAATCACTCTATGATGTCTTTTCATGCTGGTCCTTATAGTTGTTCTGTGTATCCTTAATCTCTTATAAAATTGGTTTCTTCTCAGGCAGAGACTGTCAGACTCCAAATGGTCATTTAAATTGAACTAGTGATGAATATCCCAGACTCCATTTTCTGAGGCCCACTAGATCAACCTTTTGGAGAGAGTCAGAACTTTAGAACCCCAACCTGATCTCTACAAAGGGCTCCTTAGATTAGCACTTTTTAAACAAATACTCATTACAATGGCAAGTCTCATCAGGGCCTTCACCCTTTTTTTCCTAACAACAGTTAGGGTCGGTTCTTCATAAGAGGGAAATGTAGCAGTTTAGTTTAGTTAGGTATTATAGTCAGAGCAGCCTAACAAAATACTCCAATAAAAGAAAATAGCTGACCTGGTTTAAAAGTTAATTCAAGCACCAAAATCAAGCTTAGAGATGTAAGAGGTAACACAAGAATAAAACATAAAAGGTTAGGTTGAGAATAGAAAGAGACCCTTCCTCCCAGGAAGGAGACTATTATCTCTCCAGACTGGAAACGGTTAATATTATCAAACTGTGTTTGGATGGAACTTGGGAAAACTTAGAAAAACAGACAAACCATTTTCCTTTGAACTTAGTTTCCTGTAAACCAGCTAAATAACTGAATAACTAAATTCTGTTAAAGTCCCACAAAACCACCCATTCAAAACGAGTCCCTTTACTCTGCTATCTATAAAAAGCTAAAACAAAGAAAGCACATTGGACTTCTATCCCTTCTTGGTGGGTATACACCAAGGTCTATTTTTTCTTATTGTTATTTGTAATAAACTCTCCCTTAACTGCTTCTTTTTGTCTATAATTTTATTCTTCAAATTAACAAGACAAAGAACTTGGATTTATCAAAAATTAGCTGTACCATGTAGTGTGGAAATCTAAGAATTCAAGTTTTTACACGCTCATTGTTCAGTATAGTACATCTAAGTAGGCATGGTGGCACATGTCTATAATTTCATCACTTGGGAGGCTAAGGCAGGAGGATCACTGTGAGTTTCAGGACAGCGTAGACTGTATAGTGAGACTCTCTCTCAAAAACTAACTAACTAACTAACTAACTGAATAACCTAACTAACTAACTAACTAAATAAATAAATAAATAAATAAAGTGAATCTACTCTATGTGCTTATGAAATGATAGGAAGACTTCAATGACTGAGAAGGCCTTCAGGATCCATTATTAACATATCTTTTTCCATTTGGCTTTGTATGCATTTTTCCTAGATTTATTAAGATATTCTTCTTGATGCCATAAAAATATATAGTTTTTAAAATTAGCATGACCCTTCCTAATTCCCTTAAAAAGTTATTTATGAGAGTTTTTTGTGATAACAGAATAGAATATGAAATCAGTGAATAAATAATACTCAATTGCACATTAAACAGGTATGTGGCTCTTATTTTTACCATTAAATCTAAAATCTACTTTGAGTTACTGGGGGGGATTGTGTGTGTATGAAAATAGGAACCCATTTTATTTTTAATGTGTATAAATCTAATTGCTCAATCATTATTTACTCAAAATGCCATTAGTTCTTCATGAATCAATGTCACCATATCTGTCATATTTATGTTTTCTTAGGGTAAAATAACATGTTAAAGTGCTACCACTGAGTACCCCAAAACTGCAAACACATTTGAAAATTGGTTCATTGCTGTTGTAATTACAAAAGATGGAATGGCAATGCAGTCAATTGTGCTCCTAATCTAATATGGCTGATGTTATAAGACAATGGTCATGTAACTAACATTAACCTGTTAATATATTATGTGTGATTTTCTGGCTCTTCTAATCTTGTTCATTGACCTGCTTGCTATCTCTACATGAATGATAATCTTAAGGTATTTTATACAATTATGTGGATATATCTCCAATCTCTTTTTTTCTCAGGAGAAAGATTGGAGTTTTCTCAGTCCTTGAGGGTTTTCTATAAATTGTAGGTTCAGTTTGTAAGGCATACAGAAATTTTAAGGTAGACTGTGGCTCAATAGGAAATTGTGGTAGAATTGATAATTATGCAAAAGCAAATCTTCCACACTAAGAAAATATGATAATCCCTCTTATTGCTTTTTTTCCCATGTTTTAAGATAATTTAAAATTATTTTAGTAAGTTTTGTCATCTTCTATGAACTTCAAAAAAGTAGTGTTAAAATTCTAATACCTTTTGTTTTTCTTATTGATATATATGAATTATAGGATTATAACTGCCTTCTATGTATTATTTTTATCTCATAATTATTATAGTACATTTTAAATTAAGTCATTTCCTGTTGATGTACATTGGAATTTCCCTAACCTACTCAAAGCATTTGTAAACAATGGCAGAAGGTCTTTTATCTAATTAGTCTACTTTCTCTTGTTTTCACCCTTTTTTTATTGTCCTGGCAAACACTTCCTTTAAAGTACTTAATGGATGTCACATGAATAGTCACTCTTAATCTTTGGTCTCAAAGAGAAAATTTTCAAAGCACTAACATATAAAAAGTGGTTTATTTTAGATTTCCCAGGAAATCCTTTGGCAAATTAAGACCCTTTGTATTTCTAATTTGTTAGGTGTTCTATTGCAAATCAATGTATATATTTTTTTCACAGCACACAGAATTTTTTAAATTCTTCTTTCAAAAGTTGAAAAAGTGTTATGCTTTTGTTCCCTGCAGAGGTTTTTAAACTAATTGTCTAAGCATTGAAAACATTCATTTATATCCTTTATTTTACATTGTTGGATTATTTCAATATTTGAAGTTTTAGGAGCTATGTTTATGATAGTCTTTTTCTTTTCTTGATTTTTTCTTTGTGTTTGGCAGTTTCTAATTGTGAGCTGGCAATTTCCCTTGAGAAATTATTTATAGGCTTGAACTCTGAGATTTTAATTGAAAATTTATCCTCTGAAAAAGATTTATATTTGCTTCTCTCAGGAACTTGGGTAAGTCACTAGTCTAGAACCACTTTAAACAAAAATTAATTAATTAATAAAATAAAGAAGGGGATTTTTGGTTACCTGTTGGAAAACATTATTTGGAGATTCACGTAACTTATTTTGATGAATAAACTGTAAGCAAAATTGATGTCACTTCTGAATAAAAGCTTTCAGGAAAAAAATCCTACTCTCATGCATTTTTCTTTCTTGTTAAAATAAGCAGCATTGTTTCGGATTGACCCGGCTGTAGTAGCCTGAGTTCCAGTGAGCAGACAACCTTGATGCAAACAGCAACGGATCTTAAATGCCCATGAAGCATAAAAAATACATCACTAATGATGGAGGCCATCATGAGTTTGAATTCACTTGATATTAAGACATAACATAGCCTATGCTGGCTGCTCTGGGAGTTAAGGTCAACAGGGAAGCACAGTCATATGACTGTTATTACATAAGCAATACCAGAACTTTTGCTATGTTTTGGATTGCTTCCACCTAAGTATGGTTGTTTGTGTGGAGATTGTTCCCCACCCGTGTCTTGATTCTGTGGCATGCAATGGACTTAATGATGCCCCTCAACTGGATGCAGTGACTTTTAAAACTTGGAGATCTTGAGAGCGCGCTGAGGCTTGGCTCAAGAATGTTTCTGAATCTTCTTGTATTTTTTAAGGTATAAGAATAAAGCATAAAAAAAGTCAATTATTTTGTTATGAAGCAAAAAGACATATATAATCATATTTTCTCCTAACATCTTTCTAAGGTTGATGATCATCCATGAAGAATAATACTCAAACTATAAAACATTAAATTTTCTTCATTCTGGTATCTCATTTCCTAACACAATGGTCTTTATTTTTTTTATTTTTTTATTTATTTATTTTTTTTTTTGCGGCACCGGGGATTGAACTCACAGCCTTGAGCCTGCCAGGGCAGGTGCTTAAGCGACTGAGCCAAACTCCCGGCCCTGGTTTTTTGAGGCAGGGTCGCACTATGTAGCTCAGGCTGGCCTTGTGCTCGCATTGTAGCCCAAGCCGGCCTCGAACTCACAACGCTCCGCCTACCTCAGCCTCCCGAGTGCTGGGATTAAAGGCGTGCGCCACCACACCCAGCTCACAATGGTCTTTAAATCCCACATTTTTACAATAGTTTTCAGGAAAAGTCTGTTCATAAACATAGCATGAAGCATATACATAAACATTTTATCCTCCAGTTATAAATTACCTTTCCATTTTTCTGCTTTGTAGTTTCAACTGCTGCCTCTTCCTTTATGAGTACAAAAATGGTGAAAAAAATCTGTCAATATAGATAATATAATTTTTATTCTTTTGTCAGTGCCATGGCCTGCCCTTGATAAAAGGTGCACAATACCCAGACTCTAGAAGCCTGTGCCAGTCTATGATCTCTATTCAGGTCAGTGTCAGGGGAGCTTTATCCAGATGGGTTCTTTGAATTCCAACAGGCGGGTTGGCCCCAAGCCAGTGCAAGTGTATGGAGCAGCGGAGTTAAGCATTGTCACCAGCTGCAGTTTCACAGCGGCTGTTTGCAGAAACTGTCAACTGTCACTCCTTTCCAAGACCATTTTTCCAACCTTGCCTTACTATTAACAACAACAACAGCAAAAAAAAAGAAAAAAAAGAAAGAAATTCTATGTCTGCCTTTTAAATAGAAGTAAAAATCTACAAATGGCTGCACTGCTAAAATGAGAAAATCTTATTTTAGAATGCTCATTCTAGGGTCAGTAATGGAAAAGTAGTGATGAGTGTTGAATTCCCATGTGTAAGAAAACCTTGCTGTTTCTTTTAGTTTGTGTCATTGGAGTATTAACCTAAAATATTATAAACTCTAAGAACAATTCCTGAACAAATGGTTTAATGTGAACACTTATACCTCTACATAAAGAAGTCATAGAAAATATTCATATATTGCTGTTTCTTAGGTATCAAAAAGGTGCCACAAATAGACAATGAGAGGGATGAACTGAACAGAAATAAACTGAATTTCTAGGCCCAGAATTTTTAATATAATTCTGTGATGCAATGCCTAAGTACATAGTTGGCTCATAAAATGCTCAAAAGTGCATAGTGTGTTATAAAAGAGAAAAACAAGCCATATACATATATATGTATATATATATATACATATATGTGTATATATATATATATATACACATATATATGTTCAAGTATTATCAGGGTTTGTTAGGAGTCTGAAATTGTGAAGGGCACTTTATTACTGTTCTGGTCCAGAGATTCTGTGATCTTCATCTCTTCATCAAAATATTCAGCTAAGTTTATCATCATGTATGATGTGGAGAAAAAACATTGACTTTTTTAGGGACTATTGAAAGCTATACAATTATAGATATAATAAGAATAATTCAAACAAAAAGGAAAGTATTAGCATGCTCTGTTTTGTTACAACAAAAACTATTTCTATATAGGCACTTCATTATTATGTTTATATTTGTCAATGCTTTTGAAAAATGCTCATGTTGAACTCAAGATTAACATAAAGAGAATCTCAGCATACCTGATACTTGGTTTGCAAGTTGACAAACTAATTGCCTATGCATTTGCATGATGAAAGTGCTCAGAGCTTCAGGACAAAAAGAATGTGAAGCAATGTAGTCAGCTAACCTTAGTTCTTTCCCAAATTGTTAACAGAATAAATATTTCTCTAGATCTCTATAAAATGATACAACTTTGGATTGTTTGAAGCTAGTTAATCTGTGGTGAGTTTGTTATTAAAGATCACATAATATAAATCAAATCACTGGATCAGTTACAAAGAAAAATCTTACAAAAAACGGTTTGTCCCATATATATGTTAAAATTCTAATTCATGACACATGGCAGTTCCTCAGCAACTGGCTAAGCAATTACAGTGAGAGAAGTTTTTTCTTATTCTTCATTCTAGCTCCACTACCTGACCTTTTTTGGATGGTAGGAATACCGTTAGCTAGTATGCCTGCCACGTGAACAGTAGAATGCATACCACTAGCTGGTTTATCTGTTAACGTGGATGCTAATATTCATTTGGCTATCACTATTATCTTCATCAAGTGCATTTCTGCTACTTACCAGATCACTGTTGCTTTCTGGGATATTTACTATTTTGTTTTCTCCTCAGTAGTGTGGAGCACAGGTGGAGGAAAGGGACATGAAAAGAGCCACTTTTAGTCTCTAGCTAGACAAGTAGAGTGTTGAGATAAAAATAAACCAGGTATATTGAAATGCCTATACTGACCTGTGAAACCAATAAGCTATTTCTGAGATTCTCATGGTACCAGTTCTCTACTATGCCCAACTATTGACCCAGAGCAATATCAACCAAAGCTAAATAAGTTATAGGATACATAGCAATTTTACCAACAAAACATGGTAGGCTTTTTGTTTCTTTCTAGGAAGAATGGAAAGAAGACTGAATGCCTGTCAAGAGATCAGAGCCCAGATGGCAAAAACAGATAATGAAAACTGATTTATTTTCAAAAACAATTACCAAATATTCATTTTTAGTTATTTGTTATAAAACTTTATTATATAGCCACATAGTCAATAAATTTTAATAAATCAATATCTTTATTATGTGTGTGCATTTATCTAATAAAAGAAAGAAAAGAATTGAAGCTGTATTTATGTAGTAAAGAACAGTGACAACATATGCACATTAATTCAGAGGAAGGAGGACCTTGACACCAAAAGTTATTAAGAAAACATTGATCAGAGAAATCTCAAAGAGTTACTGAAAATTCATAATCTATAGGAAATGGATTGAAGTAAACTTATTTGACATTTTTAGTGTTTCTGTCTTATCGTAGACCAAAAAGTGACTGGTCCAAACATGGACAGACACCTCTGAAATTTTGAGTCAAAATTTAAACCTTTCCTCATTTAAATTTATTTATTTCAGATATTGTATCACAAGACTCATTAGCTAATGTAGTGATGGAAAGGTTACTAACTCAGATACGTCTAAGTTAGAAGTTAGCAAACATGGCCATCACTATATTACCTAATGAGTCTTCTCGAAATAAAGATTTCAATCGGAACACTCTAAGAGTTTGTGATTTCAGTAGCTTATAATGAAAATTGAAGGAATAGATAGAGTTTTATATATATTTATATGAAATATATACATACAGAATTTTAAGATGGAAATTTTAGTTATTTTAAAAGTATGTTAATAATGCATTAATATTTCATTAATTATTTCAGATGCATAATTGTGTGAGCTGTTAGTAACAAGGGGAAGTGTATAGGATGTATATAGTAACTATCTGTAGTATGCTACCCAAAATTTTGTACATCTCTAACTGTTCTAAACTTTAAAATTAGCTTTAAAATGATAGTGAAGTTAAATTGATGATATTAAAATCTAGAGTATTTATTGAACAATTTTGGGAATATCGCATTCGAGAACTTCACAAAAAGTGTTACATATTATATCTCATTCAACCACCATCAAATTCAGAGTAGACTATCTTAGTTTGTCATAGTGCTGTTAAAAAAGAAAAAAAGAAAAAAGAAAGAAAGAAAGAAAGAAAGAAAGAAAGAAAGAAAGAAAGAAAGAAAGAAAAGAATGAAAGAAAGGAAGGAAGAAAGAAAATAATACAAAGCAGTTAGCTGAAGCAGCAGACATTTATCTTGTCACTGTTCTGGAGTCCAAAGCCAAGACCTTGATATAGGCATAGTTAGTTTCATTCTGAATCTTTTCTCCTGGCAGGTGAATGATTACCTTCTGTCTTTGTCTTAGCTTTGTCTTTCCTCTGTGATTTTTTTCTGTTCTAATGTTCTCTTCTTATTAAAGACATTAGTCCTACTGAATTGGGGCCCACCTTGAAGATCTTAGTTAACCTTAATTTCACCTTTAAAGACCCTTTCTCCAAATACAGCCCCATTCTGAGGACCTAGTTATTGATACTTCAACATACTAATTTTTTTTTTTTTTTCCGGCACTGGGGATTGAACTCACAACCTTGCACCTGCCTGACAGGCACGTAAGTCGCTGAGTCAAACTCCCAGCCCTGGTTTTTTGAGGTAGGGTCGCACTGTGTAGCTCAGACTGGGCTTGCACTCGCCTTGTAGCCCAGGCCGGCCTCGAACTCACAATGCTCCACCTACCTCAGCCTCCCGAGTGCTGGGATTAAAGGCGTGCTCCACCATGCCCGGCTCAACATACTAATTTTGTGTGGACAAAATTTTAGCAAGCAACTGAATCTAAGAAAAGAAAGGTTAAATTATTAACTTAATGTTACCCTGTTGCCTAATTCTCTGTAGATCTAGGAGTGAAATTTACTTCTGCTTGTCTTGAATATTTGTACTTTTAAGAAGTGTATAACTCTAATCATTTTAGGGAGTAAAGCAGTGGTAGCGCACTCTTGATTTGTTGAACATACTCATAGAATCCCAAAATATGTTGTCAGTGCATATTATTCAAGCATTAAACAAATACATACATTATAGTTCCCTTGAGAAGCTTAGTGTAGTTAGAAAGTCATATTAATAATTGCTATGCTGTATTATAAATGCTGTAATAGATATATGAATAAAATGAAGTTGCAAAAGAAGAAAAATTTTACAACATAATTTGAAAGTTTGGTTGGGGTCTGTTTATGAATAAAGACATATTTAAAAGGATTGAGAATTGAACAATGTAGGAAAAACATAGCAATTCACCCAGTCTATTAGCGGGGTTGTTTTAGGATGGGCATAAGTCTAATTGTACATGAAAATGTAGAAATATAATGAATCATGGTATATTTTAGTAATTGTGTTTGGAATAAACTACTAAAATTAGTTGTTGGTAAGGAATGATTGCAAAAAGTTAAGTAGTGTAGCTAAATGCTAAATGTATTTCAAGTTCTAGTAAGTTTCAAATTCATTAAGAAGGTAATGTGTTTCAAAGATGAATTTTAAATAGGAGAGGAAAATGACAACATGTGTTTTTCCACATATTACTGTATAGCTACACACACAAATTGATGCCAAGTGGACAACTTCAGGTATATTGAAATTATGTAAGTGAAGTAAAAGTCAAAACATTAATCATGTATATTTAAGATTAATATAGCAGTCACAACTGTAGACAAAACTGTAGACATTAGAGTTCTATTTCCTAGTATGTATAATAACTTGTTTTAGTTCAATGTTTCCACTTTTAAAAAAAAACTATAAGCGAAATGAATTTTTCTCTTTATAAGTTTATCATCTTGAGTACTTCAATATAATAATAGAAAGTTGACAAACACAGACATAAAAATTGATATTTTAGAAGCAATTCTTTTGTAGTTGAAACATCAGTAAGGCCTAACATCACTTGGATAATTCAACCAATAAAGTTGAACAAAATGATATTTACAGTGTAGACCCTCTTCCTCTAATGACCAAGTTCTGTTCTTGTGAATAGATTGTTAAGTGAGTTGGTGGTTAATGAGGAATTACAATACTCAGAACAAAGATGTGGTCAAAGGAAGCTCTAACTCAGTGACTTTGCTTTTATTTTCACAACTCTTGCATGCTGTACTACAAACAACATAAAACTATAGTATTATGATATATAGTACAATTACCAAAAATTACAGTGCTACATAAATAAGACATACTGTAGAAAAAAATACATTGAGACTCTATAACACGATATACAAAACTGTCTGAAAAACAACAACCAAAAAAAGACGGGCTATAAGCCCAAAAAGTGGGCTGTAAATCTGAACGGGACACTTTCATCAGAAGTCCAAACAATCATTATACAGTTGCATCTTTAAGGAAGGATTATCTGTATACTATACTCAATAACTGTAAAACAGTTTTAAAAAAAAATACACAAAAGTAAATGTATTGTGAACCATAGTGTTAGATTCAGTTTGATAGTTAAGCTTTATTTTATAAATTTGATTGGTTTGGAAGCTGCCTAAGGGATGGTGGAATAATTTTATAGATGTGAATGAATGTGTCCTGTAGGGGTGACCTTGGGTACTGTTGATGATCCCTAATGCCTTCCTCTCTAGATCATTATTTCCCTGCTTGGCTCCCAGTCAACATGAAATAAACAACCACACTCTTTTGCTATGTTGCTCTTGCCTTGGATCTAGCTGATCAGGGACTCACTTCCCTGTGGGAAAAAAAACTAAATTAAACCTCCCTCTTCTAAGGTTAGTGTTACATTTTGTGGCCAGCCAATGGAAAATCTGACTATACAAATATTGGTACCAGAGACTTGGAGATGTTGTGGCTGTACACCACTATTGTTCAGAAACTTTTGAAGCTGGTTGTGTGAGGCATTTCAAAAGGTTTGAATATGTGGACCAGAGAAAAGTTCGACTGCAATAAGCTGAGATTGATGGCTCTAGTCAGAGGTCAGAAGACCAGACACTACTAGAAATTCAGACAGTAAAGGCCAAACTCACGAAAGTTCAGTTGGGAACTAGAACTCTATTGAAAACTGGACTAGAGATCACAGATGCAACATTTGCCCAAATAATTTGTCTACATTTTGTCTGTGTTCTAAGAGTGTGTGAAGTTGAATTTAAAAACAGTGAACTAATTAATGTGTCAGAAGAAATTCAAGGCAGGCAAATATTCAGGGTTTAGAATGGGTATTTATGGATGCTTTTGGTCAGATTTACAGTGAAAGCCTGGAGCAAAAAACAGATAAATGCTGTAAAAGTTGTGAAGCTTGGAAAGAAATCAGCACTTGTATAGGTTATGTCTAAGGAAAACATTGTTTCTAAAAATTTTAGCATTAAAAAGAAGTCAAATACTTTAATCAAGACAATAGGAAAAGTGTCTTGAATGCCTCTAAGGAGATGGCAATACCCCATCAATTCTAGGCTCAGTGATGTAAAAGTGTAGACTCCCTGGAAAGACTGCTTTGAAAAAAATAGTATTTATTCAATCAGGGATACCTAAGGTTGTCAGTTCCTGAGTTCAGTCATCCAAGCATTCAGACATTACTTCAGTCATGTTTCACAGGGGGCTGACTACTGTTGGAGTTGATGGCAGATCATGACATTGTCCACATGGTTCTGTTTTTCCAGACATACAGGATGTAACAGTTATGGAGCTATGGAGATTTCTATTCATATTTACAAGAAGATCTGCGTGATCCTTTGGCCCTCACATCTCACTACAACTTGCCCTGGATAATATGGAGGTACTTTATTTATTATCTACCCTGCTATTGTTCAGTCTTGTTTTGTTCTAATTTTTTCAGTGCCCTAAGCTCCCTTTTGAAATGGAAACATTTATTCTGTGCCATTCTGCATTGAGGTTGTTTTTGATTTGTAGAGGGATTCACAGCTAAGAATTTGCCTTGAGTCTCAGAAGAGACTTTCAACCTGGATTTTTGAGTAATGCTGTAAATGCTAAAATTTGGTGACTTGTTAAGATGAACTAAATGAATTTTATATGAGATGTGCATGACCCTTATGAAGGTCAGAAGCAGAGTGTAAGGATCTCAAGTGTTCAGAGGTAGAGGTTTTGGAAGATGACTGGCTTGTGGGTTCTCTATTGTTCAGTGCACTGATTCACCAATGAAGAGTTTTTATCTGATTGTGCAGGTAGGAGCTGGAGCATAGTCAGAGGGGTGGTCACTGGGGGTATAGACTGGAAGGATGTCTTTTTATCCCTGGATCCTTCCTTCTCTGTCCATTTCCTAGATGCAATCAGTTGAGCAGATTTCTCATACCATGTTCTTTCAGCATTCTGTTTCTTCATTGGAGTCAGTCTATTTTGGATTGAACCCTCAGGAACCAAGGGCTAAACTAAACCACCCCTCCTTAGTTTATGGGTGTCTTTATTTTGTTTCAGTGATGGGAAAGTAACAAATACACTGAATAAATTTGAATTCAATAATAAAGTTTGATTTCTTTTTTGTTTTTTTTTCTAGCCTTTGAGATTGCAAAATGCTATTTTGTGGAATTCAGAATGTGGTTATTGTAAGAAAAAAGTTGTTATTGAAACATAAATAATTTTGACACTGAAATTCAAAATGGATATGCAATTAAAAATTAAGCAACTCAATAGAAAAGTTTAGTTTTTAAAAAAAGTTGATAAATTCAGCTAAAATTAAGCTGGGTGTGGTGGTACATGCCTGTAATCCCAGCACTTGGGAGGCTGAAGCAGGAGGATCGTTGTGAGTTTGAGACCAACCTGGGCTACAAAGTGAGCTCAAGTTCAGCCTGAAGTGCATAGTGAGAACCTGTCTCAAAAAAAAAAAAAAAAATTTACCTAAAATCAACAAATGAAAAATCACAAATTACTATCATAAATTAAAAGGAGTAACAAGTCCTATATATGTTTGCAATGAAATAAGATGTTATCTCAAAACTTCTTATGCCAAAGAATTTTACACTGTAGGGGAAATGGAGAAATTGATTGAAACAATTGGTAAGACGGGTACAGGAAGAAATAGAAAAATTGAATAATTGTCAGTCTGTCACTTAAATTGTATCTTTAAATTAAGCCTCTATATACAATTACCATTCGTGAGTGAGTTGTTTCCACTAATGTTTTTCCATGTATTTAAAAAAGTTAAAATGTAAAATTTTGGTAGATTTTTTCCAATAATACTAAAAGAGAATGATAAGTATACTAAATTATTTTATGACATCAGCATACTCCTCTACCCAAATCTGACAAAGATCAAGGCTAAAAAGATAAACTGAATGTCATTACCTACACAAGAGAATAGCCTATGAAAGAAACTAGAAAATGAAATTCAATGCTGTATAAAACATTAAGAAATTTTAATACATTAGAATATATTTTATGAAAATATGTATAATTTGAAACTTAGTCAATACTCCAATAGAAAAACAGAGCAAAGACATATCATTTTCTATCTAAACCTAAGAAACATTTGTGATAATTCAAAACCTTTTAGAGACACAAATAAGTAAAAAAAAAATTTCAACAATAGACTGGGACTTACTGGTTTTTACAAAGATTAAGACAAAGCAAAATATAAAAATAGACTAGTTTCAGAATTTGTCATATAACATTTCCTAATGGTCGCAGAAAAGTAGGATATTGCTTATTATTTTCACTCTAATCAACATGCTTTATGGAAGCACTTAAGAAAATAAATCTTAGAAGCTGGGAATAAAAAAAGGGAACTGTAATAATGTATGTCATGTTTCTCATATCAGGAAAACACAAATTACCTGTTAGCATGTTATTAGCATTAAATTGTTAATTAATAAACATTATTGGAAATCAGCATAAAATGAAATAACATAATTTTTGGATATCTTAAAAAAGGAAATAGAAATAAAATTCAGAACCCAGTTGTTTGAAAATCATTTGCACATAGCACAAGAAATTTCTCAGAATAATCTAATGGAAAATGTGGATGCCTGCTTTCTATTAATAAAACTACTGAATATTGCAATAAAAAATTAAAAACAATCTAAGTAAGGGACAATGTATTACTCATTAAGAGTAATATAAAATGCTAGTCTCCTAGCTGGGCGTGGTGGTGCACACCTTTAATCCCAGCACTCGGGAGGCTGAGGTAGGAGGAGCGTTGTGAGTTCGAGGCTGGCTTGGGCTACAACTTGAGCTCAAGGCCGACCTGAGCCACACAGTGCGACCCTGCCTCAAAAAACCAGGGCCGGGAGTTTGGCTCAGTGACTTCAGTGCCTGTTGTGAGTTCAATCCCTAGTGCCGCAAAAAAAAAAAAAAAAAAAAAAGCTAGTCTCTTCAGATTAATTAATATAATTAATGCAATTAAAATAAAACATGACACCAGTATTTACTTATGAATATAGACAAGAAGTTTTACATTTATATGTAAATTAAAAAGCCAAAGATGAAACTCACAACCTCGCACCTGCCAGACAGGCGCTTAAGCCACTGAGCCAAACTCTCAGCCATAGTTTTTTGAGGTAGGGTCGAACTACATAGCTCAAGTCGGTCTTGTGCTCGCGTTGTAACCCAAACCAGCCTGGAACTCACAACGCTCCGCCTACCTCAGCCTCTCGCTCCGCCTACCTCAGCCTCGGGAGTGCTGGGTTTAAAGGCGAAGATAATATTCTTAAAGCAGCGGAAGAATTTTCACTGTGAAGCATCATGACATGTTAAGAATATGCAGCAGTTCATATAGTATAGATATGAGTTCATCAGTAAATACATAGAACTCTAAAGTAGAAAGTTATAGCTCTATGGAAAATTTCATCTTATGAAAGGAATGCTCCTGAGCTAAGTGGCATGGAAAAGTCCTATGATCAGCAATTACACACATTTTGTTGAGAATATGCAGTGCATATTCTCAACAAAAATGTGTTCCCATGTTCACCAAAAATATTTCTGTTAATGGTCTTAGCAGAAATAGATAAAATGAATACTGACAGAAAATCAAATGTTTACTAAGCATACACTGAATAAAATTGTATGTATTCACTCAAATAATAATATAAAGCAATGAATATTAATAAATACTACTTGTACAAAATATTGATAAATCTCATGAAATTAATATTCAATTAAATAATCAAGATACAAATTACAACACCATGTATGGTTAAATTTATAAGGATTTCAAACCAGGCAAACCAATCTGTAATGAATGAATTTAAATATTACTTATTCATGATTAATTGTTTCACAGATAACACTACTTTATAAAATTTTACTCAAATATTTACTCTGGGACTTTGTATAATCCTGCAAATTTTATTTTAGAATAGAAGGGGAAAAAAGGAAAAAAATTAAACATAAATAGAAGGAGAGAGGGGGAGGACGGAGGAAGAGGGAAAATGTATGCAACATTTGAAACTGAATACATAATAAGGAATCTAATGTGAAAATATAAGGAAAAGCTCATTTGTCATTTAGCAGCCTGTGTGATATTTAAATCAATAAGAGGAAACAAAGAAACTTTTATTTTTGAGATGAACTGAAAGGAACATAAATATACTAAATATTGTTTATCCTAATTCTAAGGAAAATTTAATAGAAAATAATAGGGGAGAAGTGCATTACATAATGAAATTTCACATTTATTTTTTATTCTACCTATACTCTGAAAGAATTAGAAGTACTGATATGATTGATGATAGTTCAGTATATTCATTGAGCTACATTTTCCTAGTGAATTGAGAAAAAGTGTATTAAACATTCTTTGAGTATACTTGACTCCTTTTTCCTGGTCCTGTACCATGTATTAAGGAAAACTAATATTGACCTGACAATTTGAGTTTACAATTGGTCAAGTGCCACTCACTCTTTTTCCTCAACTCCTCTGTACATATAGTGATAGAATAAATACTAAAGATCACATTTAATTAATTAAATGAAATCTAATTTCCTAAACAAAAAATGTGCTCAGTTAAATACTCACTTCTTAATCTCACACAAATTTTAGTGACCTGTTGTGAGAAGTGTTTGAATTCTGTACATATTTTAAAATGAGTTTCAATAAGATTTCTACCAGGTATGAAATTTGAAAAGTCTGGAAAAATGCTAACAATTTGCTTCAACAGAATAATCAGAAGGCCAATGTCAAGGACAGCAATGGAGAAGGAAATTTAAAAGTAGATTCTGGAAAAAGATGAGGTGTTACTGAAGCAGAAAATGCCCCCCTCCAGCCCGTCTGTTACTTGACCAGGCAATAGTTCCTGTTACAGTTCCTATTACTGTTGTCTCCTAAAAACAGTTGGTTACTATGATGCATAGCTGGTTGATATTATGCATATTATAAGAACCAATCAATAACTACCAAATACTCTGCTTTTGTACTTCCTGTGTGCTTATCCCATATAAGTCTCAAACTGCCCAGGATCAAGGCATGACACATTTTTCTTGAGGTCAGTGCCCATCAACAAAAATAAATCCTGGATGTGATAATGGCGTTTCTTTCTTTTTTTTAATTTAAGAGAAAAAAGACACATATAAGAAAGACAGAAAGCAAGAGACAAGCAACTGACAACAGCAAATCCACAACAGTAACATTATAGGTTTATAAAACAAGATGATAGGAGCTTGACAATGGCATTTTGGTGTTTCTGTTTACTGTAGCGTCTGATGTATCACCCAGGAAGACTTACCATGCTGACCTCTTTGGACACCAATCATGGCCCTCATGAACAGAGCAGCGGCCTCTCCAGATCCTGACATGAAGTTGTGCTTTCAAGATTTCTTGAGTACCCTCAGAGGTCTGGAGGAGGATTTTTGGCTCCCCTTTGAGTGATTCACATTGGACCCAAAAAGGAGAAGGACACAGTTCTGGTCTAGTCATTGGATAAAGTAAGATCCTCCCAGGGCCACCCAAGTTAGTCTGTCAGTCCAGCTCAGCTTGAGCAGAAAGAGAACTTGATCAACTCTCATTAGACAGGACCACCCTTAAGGGAAGGGAATTGGAATGTTTTAACCTCTGAGTTCCTGTCAAATTAATGTGTGAGTGAGGGTACTATGGCAAACAGAAAGACTGAAACAACACCCAGGATTTGGAGGAAGATTTATTTACATTGATGGACACTGATCAAGATCATCCCAGAATATCAGGCCCTGTTCTCTTATGGTCTAGGGCTTTTATATGATGCACAAGCAGAAGGTAAAAAAGGAGGTACAGGTAAGACAGAAGAACCTGGCAGGACTTCTCATTAGCTAGCAGAGTGAGATCATTGGTTATAAGGCAGATTAATGATCACCAGTTTATGAAGTATGGTAAATGTTACAATCAGGCATTTTGGTGACACTCTCATGGTTACAGGAGTCAAGAAAGTAATTACAAAGCCATGAATCAGTTATAGAGCTAGGCAGTGTCAAAGAACAAACTTTTAAAAAGAACAATTTCTCTTCTACAGTTTTTTCCTTTCAAGTGGGATGAACAACATAAGCAATAGGCTGCTTTGTCTGTGCACCCAAACTGGTAGGCACTGGTCATGGTGATTGATTGAGCCTTCACCTTCAGTTCCGTGGCAACTGAGCTTTGGCATAATGGAGGCCTCATACCTACCGTAGCTAAGTCATGTCTAAATCCCCACAAGGCGTGTGGCCAGGTGGGCATCTGAATGGTCTCTCTCTGAGGGTCACTCACCCCTTGTCTGTTTCTCCTTCATTTAAGGGTAGACAACACACATGTAGGAAGTCAGAGAAGGGAATTAATCAGTCAAAAACCACAGTCACTGACTGCAGGGAAAAGGGCTTTTCAGGTGATTACAGAGTTAAAAATGAAACTAAGCTGCTCCAACACTCCCTGAAACTGCTGCTTCCTGAGCCCAAACAAGACCTGAGAATTCTGCCTTGGCAGATAAATTTTCCTCATCAGCCACTGCAGTTGCTGCCAACAGTTTCATCTCTCACCCCTGACTTTACTACTTCCAGGAAATTGAACCAGTTCCAGTACAATCAGTCATTGTCTGCATTTGGCCACAGAATGCCCCCCATAACCAGAGACTCACCTATTCTGGTAAGATGACATTATCTAACGCTCATCCAAAATGACTGTCAGCAATTCCTTCTGCGTTCCACATTTTGACTGAGGAAAAATTGGACTGTCAGCCATAGTTTGCTCCACCTAGAAACATAAAATCAGTCAAGTGCTTCTCAAAGACATCAAAGAGAGGGAACAAAAAAGTCCTTCAATATGTCAAAAGTTACCACTGTTGCCCAAAAGCCTGATAAAGCACTTACCAAGATGCAAATTACAAGGACTATGGACTCTAAAAATACAATGGAACAGAACTCTTTGCCTTCAAAAGTCCTCTCTGTCAGAAAAATGTTACCATCACTGGGGCAACTAGAATCCTTGCCTCTCACCACTTCTGCCAGGGACAAACTTACAGCCTAGGAGTACTTATGAAATGAAGCCAAGCCAGTGAGCCTCCATCTCATTTAACCCTGCACTTTCGCTGAGAGGGAAATGATGTCTGCTTCAGCCTGAGACAGATAACTGCAATCCTGAAATTTTATTTTATTTTATTTTATTTTATTTTGCGGCACCGGGGATTGAACTCACAGCCTTGCACCTGCCAGGGCAGGCGCTTAAGCCACTGAGCCAAACTTCTGGCCCTGGTTTTTTTGAGGCAGGGTCGCACTATGTAGCTCAGGTCGGCCTTGCGCCGCATTGTAGCCCAAGCCGGCCTCGAACTCACAATGCTCCGCCTACCTCAGCCTCCCGAGTGCTGGGATTAAAGGCGTGCGCCACCACGCCCGGCTCAATCCTGAAATTTAAAAAAAAAAACTCTCTTCCAAAATATATGAGCAAAAGATTCATCTCTGGTCCTGACCACCAGTCATGCTCCCATAGTGATTGAACCATGTGATTCCCATTGACAGTATCCTATGTCATGGGAAGCTCACAGGCATCCGTTCATATATCAGCCTCTCAAAGTACTTTGGGATCTTGATGATCTGCTAATTACCTTGGAACACTCCTCTCCTCCTGATAAAAATGCCTAATGAGGATTACCATGGCACCAGCAATGCAGTCATCTCCTTGCGCTTTGCAGTTCCCAACCTATGGACCCTTTTGGACCATTTTCCCCAGATGCCACCTGCTTTACTTGTCTAGATTTAAAAGACGCCTTCCTCTACTTGCTTGCAAGTTGTTCATACAATCCCCTTCAACTGGGAAAATTCTGAGACAAGATGTAACTCACTTGGACTCAATCACCACAAGGGGTTAAGAACTCTCCCACTATTTTGGGGGAGGGTCTGACAACAGATTTGGCCACTATAAGATAACTTGTTTCTCTGTCCCCTCCTGTTTGCTGTCATGGTCCCTGGAGAAAAAATGTAACTATACATCCAGAAACTTTGAACCCACAAAATGTTTATAGACCCTCAAACTGCTAAAACACATCTCTCCTGAGTATAAAACCAGTTCAAGATCTCTGAGCTGTGAATACTGCCATAATTGCCTTCCATATACATCGCCTGTCTTCTGCCACCCACAGCCTGCTGGTACACCTGCATGGATCTAAAACATTCAGTTGGCTCCTGTCAGTCAGCCCCTCCTTGCCTTTAAATGGAAAGACCTTCATTCTAAACTCAAAGGTTAACTGACATAGACTCAACCTCTTAGAGGCTCAAAACCTTGTTTATCTTTTTTTGGAGAAGCCCTCAGAGTTGACCTTGCTAGTTTTCCAGCACAAAATATCACTGCACTTCAGATTAATGACACTCAAGCTGGCTGCTGGAAAGATACAAAAACTCTGCTACAATATCTGGCAGAAACTGGCTACAAAGTATCTTGAGAAAGGGCACAAATCTACAAATGATGTGTGGCTTAAATGATGTTTACTCAGACTGTCAGGCCTTGGGAGAGCCAGAGGTCCACCTGTGCAAATACTTGGGTCCTGTTAATAAGGGCTGCCTCCTACATTTACCTCCATGCTCTAACAGGCGCTGTTCTTCTGATCAAAAGACTGGCAAGCTCACCTTAGGCTAAGATCTAACTGTTCAGTTACCACATGTTGTACTGGACCTACTCAGGTAAAAATTCTCACCTGACTCTTGTGGTATAATCCTGTCATGCACCTGCCCACCAAACTGGGCCCACCATACCATGACTGTGTGAAACTAATTGATGGGCTGTTCTTCAGCTGACAAGACTTAAAGATGAACTCCCTGACAGATGCTGGGTACACCCTCTTTATGGATGAAAGTACCTCTGTTAGGAATGAAGTTCAACAGGCTAGATATGCTGTCATCACTTTGGGCACAGTTATTTTGGCCAAAGCTCTCTCACAGTTCTGATCTGCACAAAAAACTGCTTCTGCTTCCTGCTGCTGTCTGCCAGTGGTGCCACACCTGTGCTCAAAACAGTCCGATCCAGAGTCCTGAGCCTCTTTTGGGGATCTGACTGACTGAAGCATCAACCCTAGCCAGAAAAACTGTTGCCAACCTTTGTCATGTCAAGAGAGATAATCAAAAAGCTGAGTTTGTTCACTTATACCTAATTTTTTTTGATCCATATAATATGGTGAAGCAGAGAACATGTCATGGGAATTAGTTAAGTGAAAGCTGTTGGTGATATTTTCAAGAGAAGTTTCCATGGGATGGTAAAAGTGGATGTGTGTTTAGCATAAATTGAGGAGAAAATAGAAGATAAGGAATTTGTAAAACAATCTCAGCAATTTTTTGAAGAATTTTCACAGGAAGAGAAAATAGAAGTGGGAGAAGTTAGGTCAAGAGGAATTTGCTCTTGTTCTTGTTGCTATTACTGTTGTTTAATGCATTCTGTATGGCCTAATTAACTGCTTGTTTTTATACTACTGGGATGATCATTAGAAAAGGAAAGTTTGATGAAAATAGATAGGAAAAAATTGCTGAAGCATTGTCCTTGAGCAAGAGAATAATACATAAAAAAGGAGATTAATGTTAGATAAAAGCATGAATATTTCATTCTGAGGAAACTGACATTTAGTATTGCATTTGTAGCTAAAAGATAAGATAGTAAAGTCTATAAACTTTTCTTTTGATTGGCTTCTTAATCTTCTTTAGTATAATGGGAAACAATCACCAGCTGAGAATCAGAGTGGAGAATGAGGTCCCAGTAGTTTGAGTATGGGGGAAAATGAGACAGTCACCAGCGTGGAAAGCATTTTAAGTATTAATACATTCAGAAAGTACAACGTAAGTGCCTATTTCTGGGAGGCTCGACTGAGGTTTGTGCTCATGGATTGATCTCAAAAGCAGTGAGTATGGCCATGAACTTTCTTCAGCTTCATTTCAGTGAATGAATGAGATCTAATAGATGAGTTGGATTTAATCATTGTTGTGACTTTTTTCTAGGCAAGTAGGATGGAAAAATAAAAGCATAAAGATTTTATTGACCACAGAATTTAAGGTAGGAAAGGAAAGTAGAGGGGAATTAAGGGTGGGAAAAAGGTGAAAGAACTAATATACTGCTTCTGCTTTAGAGTTCATTGATTACTGGGCCTCAAGAAAGAGAGAGACAGTAAACTGCCTATATATTTTGGGTGTGATGGCCTGAGAGAGGTATGCACATATAGTATTCGAGATTGTGAAGGCGTTCGACTTATTGCTGAATGACAATTCTAGGATATGATCATGGCTGATGCAAGATGGAGTTCAAAATCATTGCATGAGAAGGATCCAAGACAATGATAACTATTTTGAAAATGAAAATCATTAGAAATTGAGATAAAAATAATATTGAATAATATTGGGAGTAAGCTGGTAGGAATATAAATAATTAGACAAAGTTGAGGACAAAGCCTGTTGGTAAGATCTCAAACACAGTGTATATAGACCTTTATTTCACCAGGGATATTTTGAAATGGTGATGCCTATGGCTTAACATTTCTTCACCTATTGACATTTCTTATTTTACATGCCAGAACACATAATTAACATGATGCACCAAGATATATTTTATTCCTTTTAATAATTATTAAAATCTAAAAGTGCTGTATTCTGTAATAAAATAATGATCATGTTTGTCTTCTGGCTCATCCTCATTTCAGAATACTATTATCATAGAATTCATAATTAGTATAATTAGTAGTATAGATTTGTTTTCAGACGATTAAATATCGTGAGCTTCTGAATGTTATTTCAAGAGTACCGTATCAGGGCTCACTAGAAAAACAGATAGACACACACACACACACAAAGTCAAACCTTGGATTGTGAATAAATTGGTCTGTGAGTGTTTCGAAAGATGAGCAAACATTTCTAAGAAATTTTAACTTGGTAAGTGAACAATGTCTTGCAGTATGAGTAGTACATCACACTTAACATCACATACTCACAACTAGTTCTCTCTCTCTCTGTCTCTCTGTCTCATTGCTTTGATATATAAGTGCTTTGGACTATGAGAGGAATGAAGTATTCTCACAAATCAAGGTGTGTTTGCATATATATATATATACATATATAGTTCTATAATATATATTGCTATTGAATATATATATATATACCTATACATTAAATTTTTTGTTGATGGGAATCATTAAAAAAAATTTCCTGTACACCAAAAATATATATATCATTATGCTATATATATATATATATATATATATATATATATATATATATCAGATGCAGAACAATCTGCATGGTCAGATGCAGAATCAGGGTGGAAGACTGCAAAAAGAGTCACCTACATGATGGACAGTGGAGGAGTCAGTCAAAAGTCAAAGGGCTGGGACTCACTGCAGAGTCCCCTGGGAGTCTGAATTGGGAAGTCTAAGGAGTCTGAATGAGAAGGCTAGAGATGGATACCCAAAGGTGTTAGCAAAAGCTAGATCTTTGAAGAAACAAGAATGAAATTTCCTTCTTATTTCCCTTTTTATTTTATCCAGACTACAAGCCTATTTGTTGGTACCACCCACATCCAGGATGAGAATTCCCTCTTCGCTAACCATATCATCTAGGCATACCCACAACTATGCTAAAACAAACAAGTTGACACTGCAATTAGCTATCAAAACTCTTATTCAGAATACATACACAAAGTCCAGGGAATATAAAGAAAAATAAGGAAACTATTCAGGAAGGATTAAAACATTATGCCAATCTGAGAAGCTCTGAGAGATATAATGAAGTCTTCTGGAATTTAGTATAAAGAAAAAGGGATGCACAAAGCATAGTTCTACAATTGCACTGTAAGTCTTCTCACAGCATTCCTCAAATTTAAATTTCAACAATATTTTAGGCATTTGACATTTCGAATTCCTTCTCCATTAACTGCTCCTCTTGTTTTGGGAAATTTATTTTTATTGGTGCATATTTATTATGCAGATTATTGATGTTCATGTTGGGGAAATTTGATCATTTTGAATCCTTTTATACCTTTCTTTCTTTCTTCCTTCCTCTTTTTGATCCCACAGACCTAGAAAAATATTGGAGAAATTCATGTGGAATACAAAAAAAGAAACCAAAATTGCCCAAGGAATTCTTAGCAGGAAAAGCAAAGTGGAGGCAGCACAGCATCAAATTTCAAATTATACTGCAAATCTCTAGCAACAAAGCAAAGTAGATCAATGGACTAGAACAGAAGACACAGAAGCAACTACATGTATAACCATCTGAGTTTTGAGAAAGGAGCCAAAAACATAACATTGAAGAAAAAACAGCTTTTTTTTTTTGTTTTTTTGTTTTGTTTTGTTTTGTTTTTTAGCAAAAGAAGCTAGGAAAACAATATACTCATGTAAAAGATTGAAACTCAACTCCTCCTTTCAGTCTGTACTAAAATCAACAAAAATGATTAAATATCTAAATATAAAAACTGAAACTTTAAAATTGCTAGATGAAAACGGGAAACGCTTGCAGGCATAGACATAAGGAAAGACTAACGAATAGCACTCCAATAGCACAAGAACTGGGATTGGATCAAACCATAAAGCTCCGCACAATAAGGCAAAAACTCGGCAGAGTGCAAGCACAACCTGCAAAAGGGCTTTCATCAAGAATGTGGAAAATATTGAATGCTGATGAGACTTGGTGGGTAGGGACAAACTCTCTTGCAGGGAGGGGAATGCAATGTAGTACAAGTTTAGTCCTTTCTTAAATCTGTCTTTATTCTTTACCTCCCAGCACCATCCTGTTTCCTTTGTCTTTCATCTTCCTTTAACATTTCTCCTCCTAAAGTTGTTCTTAGTGATTAGAGTTGGCTCAAGTGACTCAATCTCATAAACCCAAATTTTTCTTCCTATAAAAATCTAGGAAAGTGCTGGGAGGAGTTTGGCTCAGTGGCTTAAGAACCTGTCTGGCAGGTGCGAGGCTATGAGTTTGACCCCCGGTACGGAAAAAAAAAAAAATCTATGAAATTTTATCAGGAGGTCTGTAAAGGTTTAATGAGATTTAATGAGCTATCCGAGAAAAATTGTCAACACAGAGCCTGACTGAAGCATACATGTCATGCCTTCATGTTTCTCAGTGTTTTCTTTTCTTTCTTTACAGTTCCTTACTTGTGAACATTACCCATTTGTTTTGTCTTAGACCTAGCTTTGTGAACAACTCAATTACTTGAGCAACTTGATTATTAAAATTAATAGTTCTTAAATCTATATCTCCTGTTCTTTAATTGAAACAGCCTCTACTTGTCTACAACTTTTCACTTTCAAACACCATTCACAGTCACAGAAAAAGTCAATTTAAGATCATCATTTTATCTATGTCAAATCATCTCTCCCTTCAAACAACTTCTTTCAGTGACTTCTCCACACTTTCAGTAACTCCAGCTAAGGGACTTAGTAACTCTCGGTCCTAAATATGAGACTATCCTAGTTAAAAATACAACAAAATTGTTAGGGTGATTACCTTTCAGTGTTAGAGAAGTTAAACTTTCATTCAGATAAATTCTATGTGTACAAGTAAATCAACTATTGAATTAAAATGTAAAGGGGTACCACAGAAATAACTCATCCAACACACTATGGTTTGGAAGAAATGCTATCTCTCTACGGGGAAACACACACACACACACACACACACACACACACAAACTATAAGATATCAAAACAGATACCCTGCTGCAAAGAATATTCAAATTCAGAGATTCAAGGCTGTAGAACAGTGAATATCCTAAAAAGACAATCACACATAATTTAGAGGTAATCTCTAGTTTGCTGTGTAGATAACACAATAAAGAGAGCCTTTGAGTGCATTTATAACTGCCTGGAGAATAGACTAGAGTAGAATGGTAATGAGTGTATGTTTGAACTAAACCTGAGGAGAAAGATGGAAAATTAGGGAGGTAAATGAGAGGGTCTTCTCTATGCTGGGAATTGTGGATGAACGCCAGAGTTATTGCTTCCATTTGGGTAATGGAACTATCTGTAAGCACTGTTATCTACCCGCGGGGCAGCTGGATAGCAGGACAAAGGTAAAGCCACTATATTTCTTGATGACTAAAAAGCCTTTCTAAGCCCTTTCTCTAACAGCTCATGACTCTTTCCAAATTGCAGAGAGAAGCATCACTCATCTGATATAAGTCTACACGCCATATGCAGTAGCTTTGTACAACCCCGATGTATTCCCCTGAGACGCAGGCGCGTGCTCACTTCCTCACAGGGCTCTATCATTAAGGGAGAGTCGTGCAAGATAAAATGCAGAATAGTTGGCCCTATAATAGCAAGCGTCTTCATAATAGCCAAAGTGCAGCATGTATTAGAAGTTATTTTCTGTGAGAGCTCACAATGAAAAGAAAGGATTGGAAGGGAAATTATAACCTGAAAATGAAGTCGCAAAGTGGATGATGCTTTAAGCAGTTATATGCTGTTACATGGCATTGGTTGGGCTTATTGGCTTTTTTTTTTTAATCCACCAGGAAAATTTAAAACATTTAATCAAAGCAACAAAATGGAGTCAAACAATTTTTATTTTTTTAAAAATTTTCTCCCACTGTCATTCCATCCCCTACCATCACTCAGAAAACTATACATGGTAATAAGTAATAATTTTTATCATTTATATATCTATACATACATGTGTATATACAATTTTGTGCATACATTTGTACACCTGTGCATCAACATTTCACATTCAGTTTACATACACACCCACACATGTGCAGATTTATTCTGAAAAATGTGGAATTTTTAAGGAAAAGAATGCCACAAAGTAAAATGTTACTTGTGTTTTTCTTTGTGTGTGTGTGTACATGTGTGTGTGTGATTTTTTTTTCTTTTCTTTTCTTTCTTTCTTTTTTTTTTTTTTTCTTTTTGCTACTGGGAATTGAACTCAGAACCTTGAGCTTGCCTGGCAGGGGCTGCACCACTGAGCTATATTCCCAGGTTCACATGTTTGTATTTTAATGAAAGAACTGGTTTGGAACATAAAAAGCAAATGCTAGTCTTAGGGAAATAAAGAGAATATACATTTTAAATTTGGGGTTAATGGAATCATTTGGTTTGGCCACAGATAGTTCAGGCTCTGTGAGTCTAATGAGGAAAGGAGCAGCTGTACTAACCTTTGTATGGAATTTGCAGACAGGCAGTGCTATAAGGGACTAATAGGAATCTGGAATCCATAACCTATAATATTCTCCTTCTCTACATCTTTATTCTGCTTTAATGAATTATGGTGACTTTGATTTTACTTCTCTGTAGAAATCGTGAGGATTATTGTGGTTCCAATCTGTGTCAGGATATGGAGCTTTGGGGTCAGAACACCACATATTTGAATAACACTCTGCAATGCTCTTTATGTATTATGTTCAAAATTCTTTCAAAAATAAATTTTCAGGATGTAAAGTAGTGTTTGCTGTTTTCTGTATTCCTTTCTAGCTTTCTAAATTAATCTTTTACAGAACAGGAAAGAACAGTTGAGATTACTTTTGTCGTTAATCTTTACTGCTCTTTGAGATTATTGATCTCTTTTTTATTTTCTTAGGTTTCACAGTTCTAGTGAGAACTGTATCATAGGACAAGACAATATGAGTGAAGTTTATAAATTATTTTCCTACCTGAAAG
>RJWM01027069.1:0-27291 GCA_004363535.1 Dasyprocta punctata | reverse complement strand
GCCTTTTGAGGTATCTCTGGCCTCATTGGCCACTACAGGCCTCGGCCAGGACCAGTGATTTATAGAGGTTCACTTACTATAAATCAGCTCCCATCACCAGGCAAGGGGCCTAGGCCTTGGACAGGCTCACAGATAAACAGAAAGCCAATTAGTTAATTTTAAACCCTGCTCAAAGTCCCTTCACAGTGGTCTCCAACACGTAATCCTGTCTTCAAGGTCTGAAAAGTCTATCTTCAGTTTCATTTAAATAGTTTTGCCAACTTTCAATGGAATTTTTAATTTGCAGGATATCTCTTTTAATCTGTTTCTTGCATTTCATTTCTTTCCTATATCATTCATTCAAAGTTTCCGTTATTTACCTATGCTCCTGTATTTTTCATCTATGTCTTCTCTAGCTGTGTTGAGTAATTCCTTCATTAAAGAAGTCATTTTTTTTAATCTGAGAGATTATTTCTGATATAATTTCCTCTATAGACTGATGGGTTTGTTTCTTCACTTCACTTGCCATCTTTTCAGAAATTTCAGACGTGTGTCATCCAACATCTTCTATGATGATATCTCCCGTATTTGTCTGGATGGGCTAGAGGTCTGATACTTCATTCTACTTTCTTGTCTTGTCATTTTCACCTCTTGGTTCACATTTTGGTCTTTTCAATCTCACTAGTCTTACCTGTCTGTCATATGCATCTTAGTCAGTGTCCTACTGTGAGACTGGTGTTCACCCAATTTCTGGGTACTACAGTGTAGGGGAAGGGCCAGGCACCTGAATTACTCCTGCGGGGCCAATTTAATGAGTTTTGCATTCTTCCTGGACTGACTAGCCTAAGAGTACTGATGTGTAACAACCTTAGCTCATATTGTTGCTGCTGTTTCAGACTTTTCTAGGCCACCAGATCCACCTGTCCATAGTGTACACCCCAGCTGGGACCCTACTATGTCACTAAGAGTCTCACAAACCCACCTGTGTTCCTCTGGATCAGTGAAAGGCCTCACCTATAATCTCTCTGTCCTGTCTGGAGTCATCTGGGTGGAGGAAGGGCTCACTGATATCCTCACTGAGCTGCCAAGGTCCTCTAGGTGGAAGGGGAGGTCACCAAGACTCCTCCTGGCCCACTACAAGGTTCTCTGGGTTGTAGGGGGGTTTCTGAGGCTCCTGCCAGTCTGTCAAAGTCCTTCAGGTGGGAGGATGGGTCACTGACATTTTCACTACCAGTCTAAGCACCTCCAGATGAAGGGAGGGCTCACCTAGACATGCACTAGCCTGCCGAGGTCCTCTGAGTGAGGCAATGGTCTTGATGGCCTGTCTGGGGTCCACTGGTAGAGAGAGGTCTCAGCTGTGTGCTAGTCAGCCCACTGCGGTACTCCAGGTAGGGTCAGGGGTTGCTGATACATGCTTTGGCTCACCAAGCTGGTACACCCTATAGAAAGAGAAATCAAGGAGGAATTCAGGGGAGAGAATGATGAATGTAAATGAAGTGCTACATCAAAGGCGCACAGGAACTATTTAAAAACTCACAGTGTGCAAGGAAGAAATAACATAGCACTTAATACATTATTTGATCATGAGCATTAGTACATAGTGAAATAAACACTTTTTATTTTTTGAGATAGGATCAAGCTATATAGTTTAGGCTGGCTTTGAACTCATTAGGTAATCCAGGTTGGCTTTGAACTCCTAGTGATCCTTCTTTCTAACCCTCCTGAGTGCTGGGATCACAGGCATGCACCATTACACCAGGTTTTATTTTTGTTGTTATTTAAGGGTTTTTTGATATAAATAATTGATTGAACATATAAGTAGAAGAAAATAGATCCTAGCATGATGTGTAACTAGGCGAAATAGATGAACCATGCATTGTAGGAACTGAATGAACCTTCCTTACCTGAAGAATAATATCAGCAATCATTCTTTGCAATTTTCATGCCATAGAATGAAAATGGTAATTTAATTCCTTGGTATTTTTTTCAAATAATCCATAATCCTAGTATAATCATGAGAATTACCTTGGAAGATGCCCTTCCAAATGATAATTTTAAAATCCCAGAAGGCTGCTGCTCAAAATTGTCAGGGTTATAATAAAAAAAAGATGTTCTGATAAATCATTGCAGTTTGCAACTAAATGTAACATACTTAAGCTACTTGACAAGTCAGTGACATCTAGGAAAAATTATTGAAGAGAAAAATACTTACAAAATAAATAAATGGACTTTAGCTAACTATATGCCACTATTGGCTCATTAATTGTAGCAAATGTACTGTGCTAATTTATGACATAAATTCTAGATGAAACCAAGTTTGTATTATATGTGAATTCTGTTGTGTTCACAAATTACCTACCAGTCTAAGCCTATTACAAATTTTTAAAGTAAAACATTAGAAAAATAGGATATGTAAAACAGACATAATTAGCCATCCTAAAAGAACTCCGGGTAAAAAAAATTGGTTCATATAAATAATTCAAAGAGTATTTGAAGTTTAACTGAAATAGGAAGTGTACAAATTAGTGCATGCTGATATGAATAAATGAATGGATATATAAACAAAAAAGAGAAATGGTAAATCTTTCTTCCAGAAGTCACACGCACACACATATATCTCTTTCAACAAGTAGAATTCGATTACCCTTCCAGATGTCCTTAAGGTTGAGCTTTACAAACTGACTTGCTTCCAAAAAATCAGAAGCTAAAAGTAATAATTTTCACAGTGCATAAATCTGGCAAGTACTGTACTAAATGCTCACAACCACAGTGATATCATATACCACTGTTATACAGTGATAAAAAGTATACTGTGTGACATTCTTTCTACAAACTTATGATTCTAATCTACTAATGAAAAATTTCATAAAATTCTGTTTAGGGAGCTGTCTATAAACCACTTGACTTCTAAGGATTGTCGAAATCATAGAAGTCTAACAAACATTAAGAAATTGTACATTTTGAATCTTATTTACTCTTTCACTTTTTTTTTACACTAGGGAGACAATACAATATATACATATGCAATTGGGAAAGGGAAAGGGATAGAAATTGCTCAAAAGGAAAGAACGGGGATAGGGAAAAGAAGAAAAGAAAGAAGGGAATAAACTATGTGCAAGATTATATATAAGATAGATAACAATACTACTAATCTCTGTTATTTCATCAAAATGAACAGTTTGTACTTTCATTGTTCAATTGATTGATGATTTTTATGCCTATATCTTGTAATCTGAACAACTACTTTGAAGACAGCTGTATGTAATATATTAACCAGTGTTAATAACCTGTTGTTTTGCTTTGAAATTGTATATCATCATTTTTACTCTTGTTTTTTAAGAACTGTTACAGATACGGGATATCAGGGAGATATAACAAGTAACTGTGAATTTCAAACTGAAACAGAAAGAATGTTAATGGAAAATCCACTGAAACCTAAATAATATATGTGTTTAGTTAATATCAAAGTACTAGTACCGGATTTTTAGGTTTTTTTTAATTGCTCAAATCATTACATGGTGGTGATAATGGGGCAAACTGTATGAGCAATATATAGGAATTCTTTATAGTATGTCACAAAAATCCTAGGTTCAAAAGTATTTCAAAGGTAAAAAATTAGTGGGTTTTCATCTGGGAGCAGGGTATGGTTTTTAGTTTGCTGAGATGCAACTCTCTTAAACTGCTAAATTGGCCAGACATTGCTAAAACATTTCATTGCCCTGCCTCAGCCCGCCTGAGTACTGGAATTACAAATGTGTGCCACCATGCCTGGTTATTTCATACACTGTATTGATAAAACTATGAACCAGGTCGTAATAATGATGGATTAGACTTCTTTTCCATCTTCCTGCCTAGATGTATCTCTGTCTCAGACTTCTAACAGTGTCCAGTTTGTGATTGCTTGGTAGAATACAGACAGGATGGAAGTAACAATTTACCAGCAAATATCCTAGGCTATATAGAGCCCGGTTGCTTTTTCCACATTTGAGATTAAAGGTCATGATTAAAGAAAGTCAAAACAATTAAATTAAAAGAAAACTGGGATCCGCAAACAAGACAGCTGATCTTTCTAATGACAGTCAACATATTCTTGGCTGCCATGCAGCCCTGGATCACCCAGCCTGTAGCAAGTCACACCAGCTAATACCAAAGGAAGAGGCTGTTTCTAATGGTCTGATTAAATCACAAAATCTGGAAATGTGGGTTTGCTGATGTTGACACTAAGCTTTGGGGTGGTTTTCTACTCAACAGTGTATAGCTAAAACAAAATATGTTTTCAACAAATGTGTCCTGCTGAGACAAAAATGTAAAATGTAAAATAAACTTAAAAACATGAGGAATACAGAAAAGTTTCAGGGAGCCTGCTGAAGAAGGCAAGAAAGACAGTGAGTTTGTCGTATGAAACAGGGAGAAAATTTAATAATAATTGCCACGCTGTAACTTGGTATATTTTAGAAATAGATAATAGGATATAATTAACTCCTAGGTACTACATATGACATTTTTAGGAAGAATACTATAGGCACTAGCTGTATTTTCTAAAGTCAGTATAAAATATAAAGATGCAGAGTAGAGCTAACATTAACTCTTAAGATTTTAGGTACATTTAAAGGAGTGGGAGCATGTTTGAAAGTAAATTTATCATTTTAGGTCTCTAAATAATAGGTTATACAATAATAATTTGACTTCAGGAAAAAAGATCAAGGTCAGTATAACTTTAAATCCAATAAAATGCTCCTTCTGAGTGAAATATATTAATGGCATACCTTGTAAAACCTTTTCCTAGGACCTTGGAAAGATTTAAGAACATACCTCATAAACTCAGTTACCTAGACAAAAGGGCTTCTAAACATCATAAAAGTGTTGTACAAGGGCAGCCCCAAATGTGACCTAAAATACACAAGGGCCTGCCTTGGCAAGAAATGTGGGCTTGAATTTTGTTTCATTGAGTTGAATATAAATTGCATACAGCAACTCACAGTTTTCAAAAGATTATTCTTCTACTGATAAGAGCAGAGAAAAGTGAAAGTAAATAATAGTCTCTAGTCCTTTTACTTCTATGAGTATAACCAAGCTGAGAAAGCTGTTCAAAATCAAAAGCCCAGAGGATAAAACTGATATAGGAAAAATGATCCCAGACCTCCAAATGATATGGGGGAATGAAACTCTCAACCTACTATATGTCCGGCGCGAGTTCGTGTTCTCTAAAAATCGAAGAATGAATTTTAAGAACAACGGAGGGTAAGAGCAGGATATATTTATTGAGGAAAAGAAAGCTTCTGTCTGAGGGACAGAAGGGGGCCTGAGCGGGTTGCCAAGGACTCTGTCATTTTTAGGGACTTTTATACAGTAAAACCATGAGGTTAGACAGGTTCAAGGCGAATGGGAATCTGCAAGGTGGGCATAAGGTGGGACATAACTACAGTTAACCAATAAGACTAACTGCTCAGGTAAAATTGATTAAATCAAGGACAAATGAGAAAAGGAGTCACGTAGTAAGTGGGGATGCTTAACAGTAGTGACTCTTCCTGTAGGGGGTTGGAATGCTGACTCCTAACTTCCTTAGGGTGATAGAGAACTATTTAGAATATCTATCCTTAGGATATGGGTGCACTTGTTCTGTCTTTTGTCTTGATATCTGGCCCACAGCAGGAGGTGTCTGTCTCCTCAGAGGTTACAAGGTATCTGAACTTTTGCACTGGTTCCTTTGAGGACCTAGACCTGTCTGACTGCCTATAATATTTTTGTCTAACTCACTTTTCCTGTAACAAAACCAATTGTTACAGAAAATTAGAAGGGAACAGAACCGAGTGTTAAGCAATTGGAAATATATACCTAGATGGACAGCATTTTCTTTACGCTTAACTCTTTCTTTTTAACATCAAGATTATACCTGAAAACCACCCTCATACCTGAACCTCTAGATACATGACAATGGGTAAAGTAGTGGGATAAATCTTTAGGTGGTCTTATAGAAAAGAAGAAAATTTTTCATGTCAACATTATGTAAATATTTGGAACTTGAGACAATGTTGTAGATTAAAGACAACTAAAAATTCTTTGTCACTCTTGTTGCAGAAATCTTTAGTGTGTTTATTCATTTCTTTTGAAAATGACTGTTTCTGTGAGGGTTCAGTGAACTACAGTGGAAAAAATTCTACCAGATTTTTTAAAAAAACTTCAACTCTTCAAGTTTTGTCTACACCTTCTCTTTGGATGTATGAACTCCCATGCTGCTAAGGAAAAACAAAAACAAAAACAAAAACAAAAACAAAAACAAAAACTAAGGTTGCTACATAGATAAGAATATAGATTCTAAACCAAAAGTACTAGCTGAGCTTTCACCACCAGTCCTGTAAGTTAACCATACTAGAGCTCCACCTTGTAGTCTCAGTCAAGGAGACCTATATAGAATAGGGATATGCTATTCCCACTGAGCATTGCAAGAAAAACGTCGATAGAAAATTATCGTTGTTTGAAAGTTAGGAATTGAGTAGTTAATATGCAAAAGTTAAAATCAAAATAATACCCTTAAGCTCTATTTCATTCATGAAAATTGCACCGAACTTAAGGTGGATTATGATACATTCAGACAAAATTAACTTTCTGGAAGCAAATTTACAAGCATCACGTGTGACTGAAATATCTTGAATATTCACTAAAATGTTACAAATATATATATTTTCTCCCCCTTTTAAAAACTGGTATACATTTTGTTAAATAACCCTCATTCAACATTTCAACAAAACAGTATTCTGAATTTATTTTAGAATCTCAGTGTACCTATAAATAGTATCAATATTAAAATAGAAATTGTCAACTATTCTCATTTTAGTGTCATTAAAATGTAGTGACAAAAATAACCATGGAATAAACCATTACATAATCATTTTCACTTCTTTCACAAATATTGTTCTTTGGACTTGATGGCTTTATCTGACAGTTTACACACTTTTGTTTATGTTACATTAATTAATGCAATCAGTTCATTTTAACATATAGTATGCCATCTAGTGACAAAATGTAAATATAATAAATACACAAATTATCTTGAAAAAATTATAGATGATATGTGCTTATTGCTCTAGTATAGGAGATAGAATATATGTATATACTCATTGCTTCTTAGAATTATTTTCAGTGGAAATTACTTCAAATGTCATCACATTTAAGCTATTTCATGATGTATATTCAGTATAGCCCATCTCTTAAAAGTCAAAACTACTATAAAGAGAATAACCTTACACGTAGCATATCCTGTCAAATAAATGTACTTTATAGCCAAAGTTAAATCTCCTTTCACTTATGTTTGATGTGCTGCTTTTTAAAAATAAAATAGAGCATATTGTCTTATTCAGCAGTTAACAAAAACATCTAACACCTGTTATGTCTAGAATAGTGGATTAGTTTCCCTAAAAATCCTTAATACATATAATACACAAAGTATTCCAGGTACCAAAACATTATCTGCATACATCTCATTTGCTGACTTTCTGGACCATTCTATAGATCTGTATTATGATAGAGAAGTTATGTTTGCTCACTAATGACATGGAGCAGAAATAGTACTTGAAAAACAGATATTATCCAAAAACCAAAATTGCAACTAGCATGGTCAGAACATATCAAATATAAAATATAGCATAACATTTGACAATTAGTAGCTAATCTGTTTTTTACCATGTGAATTGTCTCATAAACTTTTATAAGCAAATACTTGACGTCTTTCAAATACAATATACAAAATACATTTATTCCATATGTGTTTCCCTTGACTTCTTGGCAAACAATTTATAAAATTAGGCAACTTATAGAATGATTTGTAATAGTTTTTGTTTTCAAGATCTAGTAAACTTTTTGGAATCTTTCCCTAAAATAATCATGCCTTTAAACCTATCAAAGACACGTTAGAGAAATAATGTTAAGAAAATCTGACTTTAATTACTACTTATCTTCTCTGCCACTAGCTGGCTTCCTTTAATACTGTAGTCTATCTTTATCCCTTTTTAAGCATTCCTAACAAATTTTTCTTTAAATATAATAGTCTCCTTAAAATTTGTGTACTGTATGAGAATCCTGCTCTCACCATTTATTTCTATAAGGGAAAATATCTTACAATATGTACATATAATGCTTATACATATTAATACAAAAGTCATAACTTTTATTCTTATTCTAAAAGTTAACTGTCAGTCTGATAATTTTTTTGAGAAAGACAAATAATATACTATCATTACTTGGATTTTTAATATAAAATTAATAAATAAAAACATTTTTTAGAAAATATTTTATGGGAAAAAACTCATTGTTCTTTACATTTGTCAGATAAGGAGTCCAAGTCTAAAGGATCACAGGGTTTGACCTAAGGTAATTTTTAGCTAATTATAAGAAAAGAGACAAAAAACTGTTTTGTACCCATGGATATACATGACAGAAAGTTACAGGTATAAAAGGAAGAGTCAGTTAAGTAACTGTTTTAATCTAACTCACCAAGATGTCAAAAGTAAGAGTAAATTTGCTTAACACATCTTTAGACTTTATGTCTTATATTTTTAAAATACATACTTTACATTACGCTATTCTAGGACATTACTGAGCTCCATGAAAGAAGACAGGAAATATTAGCTTTTTTATTCATCCAGATGAATTAGTTGGCACTTTTAAATATTCTTCAGGTTTCGTTTAGCATGATGAGAATCAGAAATCTCTATGTATCTTTTAGGGTCAATAAAAGTAATTAAATTTAAAGCCATAGTTATCTCTGTGAATTGGCTGTAGCAAAAAAATGATAAGATCACCTTGAAATAGATAAGGACTGAAGATTTCCCATGCAAGAATTCAAATATGAAATATGATAGATATTCAGAGAAGGACCAAAAGACACTAAAACAACAGAGTGGATTAACTTTGGCCATTATCAGTGCAGAAAGGAAATGAGACTCAAAATAATTAAGCAACAACTACAAGAAGAATTGACTAGCTAAATAAACACCTACCTCAGGCACAGTAGCTAAAGAAAGGGTAACAGACATCTTAAAGAGAATAGAAAACATCAGGATATGAACCTTCATTTGTATTAATTCACCAAAAATTGTGTATAAAATATTAAAGTAAATAGGATGCATTTTGTTTTTCACTTCTATTTAGTTCCTTTTACTGAAAACCTTTTGGAAATAGAAAACTCATAGGGAATAACACATTGTATAGCAAGTAATGAACAAACTAAACTTCCATTTAATATTTTAATGTAGAATAAGTTTGTTGAGTCTGTCAAATATCTAAATCTGTACTAAGTATTTCATTTAAGGAAAATCCTATAAATAATATAGGTGCAGAAGAGAACCAAAAAGGTAGAGCAGTGAGTGTCAGCAACTCAGCTTTTCAAGAACAAATGTTTAGTCTTGAAAACAAAGTTTACAGAGGGACTGCAGTTAGAGGAAGTTACCTGGGAACCATGAGGAAAAGGACAGAAGACAATAAAATACCATTGTGTGGAACAGGAGAAATGTATCACACCACAGAGAAGATACCTTGCAGTTTGTTCACCAGAGCAAGGACCCCAGTGGAGGGAAGGGCTGAGTGTTGGAACCTGGGTCCCAGAGCTGCCCCTCCTCTGCTTCACACTGCCAAGTTCTGAGAGAAGATGAGGAAAAGACAGCCATAGAAGACTGACAGCAGTGGAACAACAGACTGGGGCGGGGTGGGGAGTCAAGTTGAGAAGCAGGCACTCTGAAGAGACCTTGCTTCTGTAGTTATAAAATTGTATATGGCCCCCTCTTTTTCTCCTACTTTTTGGGAGGTTTACTGAAGATTTTGGAGTAGAGATGTAAGGAGAGTTTCTGGCTTATATAGAGACGTTTCACAGAATGTTGTCTTCCCATGAATAATTTTCAGCTTTGCACGTCCAGTACTAGCCCTTCCCTTCAGTGGTGTCCTTCAATACTGCATCGATTTCATTATTTATTATAGGGTTGTTAACCATATTTACGTTATCTTGGACTAGTTTTTGTAGCTTGTATTTGTCTAGGAATCTGTTTATTTAATATTTGTTAATTTATTGAAATATTATTTTTAAAAGTAGTTATTATCTTCTGGATTTCCACAGTATCTGCTATGATTCCATTTTTTATTTATATAACTACTAATGAAATGATACAGTAATAAAGGATCAACAGACTAAAAGAAGCCAAGGATCTGATGAATTCACTGCTGAATTTTACAAAATCTTTGAGGATATTTTATCGCCAATATTCATTAATCTCTTCAAGAAACTGTGAGGGATGGAGTGTTCTCAAACTCAGTTATGAAAGTTAGTATCATCCTGATCCCAAAACTGGATAAGGATCCAACTACTAAAGAAAACTGTAAGCCAATCTCCTTAATGAATATAGACACAAAAACCTTCAACAAGATATTAACAAACAGGGTGTAGTACATTATTAAAAAGATTACACATCATGATCAAGTAGGTTTCGTCTCAGAGAAGCAAGGATAACTCAACAATGTAAGTCAGTAAATGTAATACGTCATCTAAAAGAAGCAAAGTCAAAAACTGTATGATCAGCCGGGCGTGGTGGCGCACGCCTTTAATCCCAGCACTCGGGAGGCTGAGGTAGGCGGAGCGTTGTGGGTTCGAGGCCGGCTTGGGCTACAACGTGAGCGCAAGGCCGGCCTGAGCTACATAGTGCGACCCTGCCTCAAAAAAACCAGGGCCGGGAGTTTGGCTCAGTGCCTTAAGCGCCTGCCCTGGCAGGCGCGAGGTTGTGAGTTCAATCCCTGGTGCCGCAAAAAAAAAAAAAAAAAAAAAGAAAAAACTGTATGATCATATTAATACATACAGAAAAGGCCTTTGACAAAATCCTATACTCATTCATGATAAAAAGTCTGAAGGAAACAGGTATAGAAAGACCATACATGAATATGATAAAGACTATGACAAACCAATAGCCAACATCACAGTAAATGTGAAAAAATTAAAAGCATTTCCTCTAAAATTAGGAACAAGACAAAAATGTCCACTACCAACTCTTTTACTTAACATAGTATTAGCCATAGCAATTAGGCAAGTTAAAGAAATAAAGAGGGTACCTATAGGAATGGAAGAACTATAATTACCATTATTTGTAAATGATATGATGTTCTACATTGCAGACCCAAGGAAGTTCACCAAAAAATTAGAATTAATTTTTTAGCAATGTAGCTGAATACAAGATACATACAAAAATCATTATCATCTGTACACTACAATGAGTGAGATGAGAAGAAAATGATGAAAATTATATCATTGATGGTAGCTTTAAGAAAAATAAAACACCTAGAAATTAAACCAAGAAAATGAAAGACTTCTACAAAAATATCTATGTAACCTTTAAAAAGGAGTTTGAAGAGGACATCAGAAAATGGAAAGATATCCCCTATTCCTGGATAGTCAGAAATTGTTACAGATTCACTGCAGTCTCAATCAAAATATCAATCAAGTACTTTACAGATTTTGAAAAAAAATACTAAATTTCATGTTAAATCAATTAGAAGAGATTCAGAGTAGCAAAAGCAAATTTGGGGAACAAGAGTAAAGTTATACTACACAGCAATAGTGACAACAACATAGTGCTGCACTTTATCTTAGCTAAAAGGCTGAGAAACGATTAACAATATAGTGCTGATACAAAAACAGATACATGGATCAATGAAACAGAATTGAGAATACAGAAACTTCCCCTAACAAATTCATTTGATCTTTGACAAGGGGGCCAAATACACATGTTGGAGGAAAGACAGTCTATTCAACAAGTGGTACCGGGAAAACTGGTTATCTGTTTACAGAAGAATGAAACAGTCCTTATCTCTCACCGCATACTAAATTAATATCAAAATGTACCAAAGAATCAAACATTAAAACAGAAGCATTATTCCTTCTGGATGAAAAAGAAGGTAAACCCTTAAAGACATAGGTGTAGAAAATGATATTCTAGACAGAATCTCAATTACAAAAGAACTAACAGCAATAATCAACAACTAAGATTATATCAGATGAAAAACTATTGCACAACAAAGACTCACACAGCAGAGTGAAGAGACAATCTATAGAAAGGGAAAAGATTTTTGCTAGCTACTCTTCAGACAAAGGTGTGATATGTATAACATACAATGAACTAAAAATATTAAGCCAACTACATTTAAAGGTCTAGTCAAGAAAAGGGTGAGAGAAATGAACAGAAACAGGAAGAAATACAAATGGTCAACGAATGTATGACAAACTGCTTAGCATCTCGGACCATTAAAGAAATGCAAACTAAAACACTGATAAGATTCCCTCTTAGCCTGGAGCAAATGGCAGTCGTTAAGAAAACAAACAATCATAAATTTTGAGGAGGTTGTGGAGAAAAGGAACCCTCCTTCATTGTTGGTGGTAAAATAAGCAAGTACAATGATTATGGAAATCATTATGGAGATTCCTCAAAGATTTGAAATTAGAAATTCCATATGTCCCAACTATCCTTCTGCTAGGTATCTTTGCCAAAGAGCTCAGACCTCAGGCTACAGTGATACTTTCATACCAATATTTATAACAGCATAATTCATAATAGCAAAATCCTGGAAACAGTCTGTATACCCATCAACAGATGAATGGATAAAGAAAATGTGGTATCTATATATAATGGAATACAACTGTGCTATAAAAATTACAGACTTTGGACATTTGAAGGAAAATGAATACACCTGGAAAAGATAAATTTGAGTGAAATAAACTAGACACACAGGCTTCAAGGCAATATGGTTATCTCTCATTTGAGTGAAGCAAAGCATAAACAAAGAATAATAAGGTTGTGCAGAAAGGAACATGGAAATGAATCTCTGTCCATGGGGAATTGATCCAAGGGAAAAAGTATGGTGTAAGGAAGAGGGGAAGGGGAAATAAGTAAAGATATGCCATATACAGGAACGTAATGACATCAATTGATGTAAACGTTATATGACATAACATGAGCTAAGATTAATAACAAGACTGAAAAATGGAACTGGGGAATTGGAGGAGGAAGGAGTGCAGGGCAAGGACATTAAAAATTAAAGAAACAAACTGTGTTTTGTACATGTATCTACTCCCCAAGATGATTGCAAACTTCATGAACCATAGACATTTACTAACAAATGAAAAATGATTTTAAAAAGAATATAGAAGGAGCTCTGTGTACTATCAATATATTATGATGGACTACTGGAAATGTAATCATTGCTCTGGTTCAATTATCGCATTCCCATCTTGTTTGACTGACTTTCCTTGATTTTTCAGATGATTCTTTTTTGGGAAATTAAGCAGATAATTTTGCCATGAATAATTATTATAAAGAAATACTTATTTTTACAAGGAATTTTAGATACATAGTTAAGAATGATTCCCTCTTGCTTTTTACAGAAATTGTTATAAAAAAAAACTTACACCATGGAATGCTAGATAAATTACTAGAAGCATGTAAGTTAATTTATGTGTGTATATCCAATAATTGTTCTTCCAATAGAATGTACAGTAAATTGCCTTATGGGATGATTTCAAGTTATTTTTCAACAAGTTCAAAATTGAAATTTATAAATTAATGGTAATTCATTGTTGCATTTTCCAATGTGTCCTTTTTCAAACATTTTACTTATAAAATTTTCTACATTCAAACTGTTACTTAAGTGCCATAAATACATATACTAGTACAAATACATACATAACTACCTACATATATACATATATATCAAAACAGATAAATTATGCCAATTTTGCATATTATGTAACAAAAATAGGAAAAGTTGTCTCTATGTTTACAAAGCAAATAATTAGAAGATCCACACAGTTCAGCTTGAAACAGGTACTATTTAAAAATATACTATATTGCTTATTTACTTAGGGAGACAATATGATATTTGTAGATGTGTGTTTGATTTATTTCACTTATGAGTATGGTCTCATGTTGCCTCCATTTACCTCAAGATTATCCTTTTTTATTGCTGAGTAAAATTAAAAAAATAAAAATAAAAAACTGAAAGAGCAGTAAGATCCAAAATGTACAATAGATATTGTAATAACGAAAAGGAAAGAAAGTGCTGAAAAGGAAAGAACAACTGGGACAGGGGAAAGGAGGAAAGGAAGAAAGGAAAGGATTATATGTATATAGGAATATCTATATAAATGTATGAATGTGTATGTATACAAGTTAGGTATACAACTAATCTCAGTTCATCAAAAAGAACAGTTTGTGCTGTCATTGTTTGATTGATCATTTTTTATGCCTAAATCTTGTAGCCTGAAAAACTACTAAGATAACAATACGCAATATATTAACTAGTGTTAATATCCTACTATATTTTTAAATTCTGTGTCATTTCTATCCTTTTTTCTGTTTTGCTTTTTATTTTTTTATTTTTTATTTTTTATTTTCTGCAGCACCAGGGATTGAACTGACAGCCTCACGCCTGCCAGGCAGGCGCTTAGGCTCCACCTACTTCAGCCTCCTGAGTGCTGGGATTAAAGGCGTGCGCCATCATGCCCAGCTTGTTTTGCTTTTTAAAATACAAATATATACTATATTGATTCTGACTTTATATTTTGATATAAAATTCTTATTGTTATCTCCTGAATATTTAGTTCATATGTCTACTTCATCACATAAATGTTAAGTTTATTTTGATTATTCTCCACAAATTCAGTAGAATTTAACTTGTGTGACAAGTATCTCAGGCTTAACAGAACCTGCAATATCCTATCTGCTAAAAAGCATAGGTATAGAAGTAGTAACCAACCTGAGAAATTGGAGGATGAGAAGATATTTTGGGTGAGTTCCTAAAGAGAAAGTTCTTCACCTTTAAAAAATTTTTCACATATAATATTCCTCCAGATTTGGCATTTTGAACATGGATGACCATTTAAATTTTAATTACAGATCAACACTACATATTTTTATGTAGAGCATACTTACATGAAATTATAATTTGCTGTTCATTGTAACTTCAAATATAGTTCAATGTCTTGTGTTTCATATGACAATCCTAACTTTCAATCAGTGACAAACTAATAGAGTTCTGGGAGCTCTTAGGACATGTCTTACAATAACGTGGAAAGTCAGTCTTCAGATGCAGTGTCAGATGTTAAAGAGAGAGAATGGGAAAAACAACACAGGATAACACATATTGCTGCTGCAACAAAACAGTTCCCAAGTCTTCCTTGTCTATTTTACACAAACTAGTTAATATAGTCTTGTTTAGGTTTTAGCTAGGTTCGTCTGGTTATTATGCTACTGTAATCCTAATACCTCTTTGACATGCATTAAATACTTATGGTAGAATAGTATTGATCTCACGAACTTGTTTTCCTGTTTATAATTTAGCCATTTAAGGGATACACATTCTGCAGTTAGAAACAGATTTCATTTGGGATCTATCAGTCATGGTGCATCATGCAACAGGATTGCTTTATTTGTATACTAAAATCTGAAAGTTTAAGAAAGAAGTATAAAAGTGAAATGAAAATTCAATTTATTCTGTATTATTTGTGTTATTCAACGGAAACATTACAAATCAGTATCAAGATCAGCAAAAGTCAAACATAATATCACAGTATTAAACTTTGTATAATTTGTTCTGCCACTGAACATGAATGAATCCTCAATCTACCTCATGGAAGTATCTTTCTATGTGTTTGTTAGGTTCACTATTCAGCTGCTGTCTTCATTTTCAACTCATTATTGCTCTGATGGGGTGATGTTTCCATGGTGATGCTGGAGTGGGCCTGCAAAAAGGCATTGACCTACTTGGGGTTTCAGTCAAAGCATCAATACTCCTTAAACAAGTGATAGTCAGTTTTTGTATTTGTTAAACGTGTTTCAGTGAAGAAATATTAGAATATAGGTGAGTAAACAGTATTATACATTACAAGATGTACAATACATAAATTTTTCAATAGCTTAAGCAGATTTTTTCTCTACTAGATTGTTTAATCCATTTTGTCATCCTTAAAAGAATTCCTACTAGTTGTGTTTTGTCATGAACACTGCTCTTGAAGTGATTTTAACATACAGACCTTTTTTCTCTATGCATAATCTTTTCTACTTGCATAGTTTTCTTAATTTAAAATCATACCTTGCTTTTAATTTGTTACCAGTCACTATTGACTTTTTTCTAGGTTGCTTCAATAGTGGATGTGTTTTCCTATTCAAATTGCCTTTTGTGATAGTACATATATATTCACCAAATGCTTATACAGCTGGTTACTTTTTCATTTGTTAAAAACATTATCTTTCCATAGAAGTTTTATCAGAAATTTAAAAGAATTCATATGAAAATGTAGTGGATTTTATTACTCATTTTTTCCTGTAAGAGTACATATGATCCACTTCAAGTTACACTGAATAATTATAAAACATGCTTTGTTCGCAAATGGAAACTGCACAATAGTTTTGTGTTGTGATTTTTGCTGACTAAACTCAAGTTCAAAAGAGCAACATGGGATAAAGGTGAAATTTTAACAGTAGTACATTTTTAAAAGTAGTAAGTTCCAATGTCTTATTATCAAATAGCCCTGTATCTTTCTAAATCAATAGTAAATATTTATTCAGAGGCATATCAGTCAATAATACAACTCATTGTCTATAAATGCTTATTATAATTGCATTAAAATTTTAAGCAAAATATAGTACAGATCAATTTGATTAAACTGAAGACATAGTGATTGTATTATGGCACTATTAAATGCTTATATAAATACACTTGAACTAAATAACTATAGAAATAGTGCCAATGAACAGGGTCTATTAATCTACACTTCAGGTTTTAATAGCGACAGAACATTTTTACATAGATAAATAATGGAATATATTCACAAATAATTTTTTCCTTGTATCAGTATAAAAGAAATCCACTAATATCAAATAGGTAAGTGGGAGTACATAGCGAGTACACAAACATTCACATATAAAATATACAAAATACCACACACACACAAACACATATATACATACATGAATACAAATAGAAATACTTATTTTTGGAGCACAATATTGTATTGAAATTTTGCTGTTATCAATTCACCTTTTTACCATAAGGAAATGGGCATATGCAATGATTCTATTGCAATAATATTTAAGAAATTTTTGAAAATTCAGAAAGCATAATCACTGTAATAATTGAAATTATTAAGTTTTAACGTTTAAGAAAACCAGTATGCTTATTTTTTTATTTGAGCGAAGAAAAACAAAACAAACAAAAACAACAACAACAACAACAAAAGACGACATATATAGTAAAAACAACAAGCAAAAGAGACAAGCAAATGACTAGAGTAAATACACAACATTGTAGGTTTACAGAACCGGTAGATAGAAGCTTGACAATGGTTGCAATATTGCGCATCATTATCTTTAAAATGGTTTTTTACATTATCAGATATAGACATGCTAGATTGATCTAATCATATGAGTATTAATTGATCTTTCTCAATAACAAATACATTCAGCAGTGTTCTTTTTAGTTATCTTACATATACATATATACAGATTTATATCTTTTCTTCTTCCCTTAATCAAACCCACATGTGTAAATACCGTATTGTCTCCCTAGTGTAAGAAATGGAAAAGTATATATGATTTAAAATCTATAATAAATACTATGGAAGGGTAAAAAACAGCTCAAAGAGCAAAGATAATTGGGAAGGGAATAGGCGGAAACAGTATGCTTATTGTAACTCACAAAACAGAAATAAGAAAGACTCTCCAAACATCTAGGAAAGTGACTGTATTTTGTTAGGTATCCTGCCGTGATGTGTTTATTGTTTCAGAGGAAAAAGGCTAACAAATACCCTATCAGTTAAAAATAATCTTATGTCATGGAAAAATGTGCCTGTGATACTCCACACATGAACCTTTTATACGCCAGAAACTAAGAAAGTCCTATGAAAGTGAATAATGAGTAGAAAGAAAATAAGATTAAATGAATACAAAATATATGAGAATGGAATTAACAAACATTGAATATATGTCACAGAGTGGACTGTCTCATGAAATCAATGCTAGGAAAGAAATACTACTACATTGTTATTGTGAATAGAAAAGAAACAATTATTTTTATAAAAATGAGTGAATGAAAAATACAGAAAAAGTCTAGAGATGCAATAACAGAAGAGAAAATAATATAGTGTTTCAAAATTTACTGAAAAGTAATTTATAGACATCACAAAAATGACAACCAAATCAGAATAATAAGAAATAGATTAAACACTGTTAAAATATTATAAGTTGCTTGAAAATAGAGCCAAATAATACAAATGTAATTAAGTTAAAATGAAAAAACTATATTTTTATGAAGTTTACTGCCAAAATTTAGAGATACATGATGATCTTATTCAGTACAGGAAATTTGTGCCTGCACATAATAAATCTAGATTCCTCTTTTTTTCCTCAAAACCCTCTCCCTCTGTTTAATCCCTCTTCCCTACCTTAATTGCAAAGCTTTGTTTCCATTTTATTTTCCTTTTATCATTTTTTTCTTTTGCCTTACTTTCCCCCTACCCTCACTAGTTTCTCTTTCCTCTTGAAAAATTTCTTCCTATTTCACAATATCTATTGAACTTTTTGGTCCTAATTTATTTTTTCAGTTTCTCACACCATGAAGACAATGCAATATTTAAACATGTGTATCTGATTTATTTCATGTAAAAATTGAATCAGTTTACCTAGAAATGCCACAAGTTTATCCTTCTTTGTGGCAGAGTAGTACTTCATGGTATAAAAAACCCACATCTTTTTTTATCCATTTCTTGGTTGATGGACATCTGGATTGTTTCCAAGATTTAGCTATGACAAACTGTGCTGCTATAAATACTGAGAAAATGAAAAAAGACTAAGTGAACATTGACAGGTACCTAACTGATGTCTTTGAAAGAGAAAACTTGAATAATTAAACCAAAAAAGTCATCAGACATAAAAATCTGGGATGCTCTAAAGAATTAAAAATGTAAAATCTCTTCCTAGAAAACTAGGAAAGTAACTTCTATGAATATTGAATATTCATAAAGGTGTTGTTCCCACAATTCTTCTTAAGGTTGATATGATGGAAATAAAACAGAAGTAAAGAGAAAATGCACATAGAATTTTTGAAATATTTTGTGAATGTAAACTAGAATCGCATAGTTACAAATCAATAAAGACTATCAAGAATTATCATGCTTCATTAATTTTGTTTGCATGAGTTATGATAATTGTAGGGGGCTATGAGACAACTTCACGGTTGCTGCTCCGCCTCTCCCTCCTGAGGGCATCCGGTGCGTCAGCCTACATCTCCCATGATCCTCTCCAGTCCAATCCGGAAATGATGACCTATCCGTGCTCACCACACCCCTGTGTGATGACAGCTTCCGTTCCCGCTACTATATAAGCTGTAAACACTTCCACAATAAACAGGACTTGATCAGAACCGCTGGACTTGTCTCTGTTTCTCTCTCCTCTTGCCCTGCCCCCATCCCCCATCCTGTCTCTCCTCCAGGCGAGACACACGGACTGATCCGTGGGCCGGATCAAGATAATTAAGATCATTTATATTTTTCATTTTTACTTTACTGAGTATTCAGCTATTCACCCATATGTAAATTATCATGACTTAATTCCAGGACAGATGTATCTAAAACTACACCCAATGTTTTTGGCACTTTTTATTTATAGCTTTTATTCACATCTATAATCCTTTTTATTTGTGAAGTGAAATGCTTTCTGGTTTTTAATAAAATGTGTTCAGAATTTGTAGCTTTTTAAAATCAATGTGAATATACATTTTATATAAAGTTTAGAAAAAATTCAACTAAGAAGAAAACCACAAGTTTTAAACCCTTTTATTTATAGTAATAATATTTTGCTGAAAGGTATTTTTAAATAGTCTTCCCTCTGCAAAATTTGTAACCCATTTGTTTAGTTATTTTTTGGTCTCCTATTTCACCCAATTCCTATCAGATAAAATATATATTCTACATATAAAACAAATATATTTTATAAATTTGTTAAATGATATACTGTATTAAAAATTTACAATATACTTTAAGATACATGGTAAATCAATTTAATTTTGTCCTGTAGCAACATTTTCATCTTGAGTTCTCACATAGTGAATTGCAACATAACAATGTGTAAACAACCCAAAACTTAATTTAGTTGTGCAACAAACAGCCATATTTCAACCATTTTTAATCTGCTAATTGTTGGCTAATCACAGACAGTCAATTTATCATAACATGTCCAAATATGGTAGACTCCTAATTACAGCCAATCAGGTATTTTCTATACTACTATATTTGGTCTATAAATACTTGGTGATGACCGATAGGAGGAATTCTCTGAATCATTTGTGATTCTAAGTGCTTCCTAATTCCTATTTTCCTGCTCAAATAAACTCTACTAAATTTAATTTTGTAAAATTTTTTTTTAAGAAATATAAAGTGGAAATAGAACAATGAAGAAAATAATCCCTCATTTTAAACTTCCATTAGAATCTTTACCTTGGAGATGTGATTAGCAGATTGTTGTTTATAAGCCATCCAGATAATGGTGCCAATTATATCAGCACGGACTAACTAAGTCAGAAACTATTGATGAGTAGATGATGATGAAAGCATAAAACAATAGAAATGTAAAAGTCACTCAAACATGGATAATGTGTTTGCACTAAAGTATTTTAAATATTACTTTGGTGGTTGAAAATGAATATATGAGAATAAAGAAAGCCTAATGTTACCCAGAACACTATAAATTCAAAATTGCAGAAAAGAATAATAACCTCTATTATGTCACTGATAAGTCAATGGGTTCATGAAAAATTGTGTGTGATCCTCACAGCAACAAAATTAGGGATAGGAGAGAAAGGTCAGATATTGTGTAGATAAGAATTCAGAAAAGCTCATTATTTTAAACTCCCTCCACATTCTCAGAAAGAAATAGAAAAGACGTACGATGAACTTGTTTTAGTTAAATATGTGAAGGGAAATGTAATTATACTGACATTACTAAATACTAAATAATTTTACATTCACCATGTATAAGATAGACAGGGCCATTTTAGCAGTAATTATGCCCTAAGGGAGTTGAACTGAAAGATTCAGAGCTATGTTTGTTAGACGGCAACCAGGGAAGGAAGAGGCACTGTAGAAAATTAAATCTCTCGTGGAAATTTTGAAGCTGATAGGGTAAAGGTATTAATTTTGGAGAAAACAGTCTATAATTTAAACAGAATTAAATGATAAGTCAAGAACAGCATAATGAGAACAAGGGTCAGATAAATCATGCCCAAGATTTGTCTTCATGTCAATCATTTCCAGACAATTTCTACTCATGCAAAAATTGTCTAGCAAGTACACTCTGTCTTTAGACCAAGGGATAGGGGATGGTGAAATTTCCTTGTCTTTTTTATTTAACACCTTTTAAAAAGTCTTCTTTTTTCCTTTTGGAAATACCAGGTTCTATGAATATCAAATTTGCATTGATCATGTAGGTGTGGTAAATTGTACAAAAAATCTAATATATGACTATTCTTCAACAAATGGACAATTACGTTTATTTGTGTATATTTGCATCAACATATACTTCTTTGTCAAGTACTATTTTTAATGGAATAATTAAAATGTGCCATGGAATAAAGCTATAACTTTGCCTGTCTCTCTCTTTATTATCCTAATTTTCATAAGCTAAAATAAATCAAAAAACTATTTCTGGAAAAGTTACTTATTTATTCCCCATAGGAAATAGAACAATTTTATGCTAATTATATGTACCTATAAATACAAATTTCACAAACATACAATTGTTTACATAGAATTGTAATCATTTTCTTTTTTTTTGTTTAGATAGTTTTTAGCTTTTAGTAGGGGTGGGGAAAAGTAAAGTACTTAATATTTTTTCTTCTGAATAAAGTTAGCTGAAGTTGAAATTTAATTAGTATAAACCTTTCATCAACTATATACATAGTATATCTTCTACTAAACAGTATTCTAAATAATTTTCCACAATGTCCTATTACAAATTATCACTCTAATTTTTAGATCCTTCATGAAAGATGCTTAATGTTTTGCAAGTTAACTGATATTTATCCGGAACATTAATTTAAAAAATAAGAGGTATGTAATATGTATCTTAAAATTCTACCCTGTACTAACATATTAAGAATTTTTTGAAAATGAGATGTTTTTCTTTTGGAATGAATCAGAAAATATATATCATTGGATATCTAAAAATATCAGTCAAGAAGTATGAGGAAATAAGAATCATCACAAGGCTTGAATTAGTGGAGCATAATTTAGTTTTAAATATGGATGTGCTTTGGATTTTTATGGAATATTTTTCAAAACCAAATATAAAATGAATATACATATATTTTTTTTAATTTTACAAATAATATATATGGCACTGAAAAGAAAGAAGATTAAGATAGTGGTATTTTCACAGTGGGTTACTACTGCCTTAAAAACAACACTTACATATATTGTATACTTTTGCTACATTAACTGTGAAGTCTTCCTACTTGTTCTTGCATACTAAAAAGAGAATTTGCAAAGGATGTACACCTTGGACATAGCAAGACTGGAATCAAAGGAAAAAAGAGAGGAAGAAAAGATACAAATGCCATTAAACTAATGGTGAAATAATAATTATTCTAATCACACTATATATGTTATATAATCCAATTCTCACAGAAATACCCACATTTAAATTTCATTCTTGAGGATATCAAAGTCCAAGAAAATGTGGTAATTACTGCAAATTTGCCACCAATCTAGAACTAGTTCCAGGTCTACTTAAAATTCTTCATAATTCTTCCTTACAGTACTAGCTCTAAAATCAATAAAATATATGAGTACATGTACTCTCTTAATCTCCACATCAATGCCATTTTAGAAAGTGATTACTGAGACCTAAAATAAAGGATATACTTAGAAAACATTATTTTAGAACAGAAACATTGTCTCCCCATGTCTGTTCTGTGATCATAGAGTTTAGCAGCTCTATGGGGCTAAGCATGAGGCTTATTATAGGAAGGCAGTTATCTTCTTTGGCCAGTACCTATGAAACTCTAGGTCAGGAGAGGCCTAGATTATCTGCATTAAGATAAAATTATCCATGTACTTCAAATGTACATTAATCATTGGAATATAGGGATCTGCTCTTGTTTAGATGTCTTACTATTTTGGTTAAGATTGAATGAATATATTCATTATTAATTGATAGATCTACAAAAATTAAAACTTTTCTGGTTCAGAGAAAATGTTGTTTTACCTCCAAAAATTTTAAATTGGCATTGACATAACTCTTACTCGTATTTTTGGAAAAGGTTTATTTTCCAAGATCTAAGGTTCATTGGTGGTAGATGAGGTATAAGAACCTATGCAATGTCTTAAATACCAGAAGACAAACTTTATGGTAGATATTAAAGTGAGAATTAAACCACAGTATGAAGTCACTTATATATTTGGTACCATTTTAAGTATTTACTGGCAAAGTACCCTTTGATTATTCAGGGACATACCTTTTAAAACAGAATGCAATATCAAAGAGTAAACTTTTGAATACTGATAATTTGTTAAGACTTCACTCTTTGAAATATTTTCAATTAAATTTATTATCTTAAATTAATGAAAAATGTAGTGGTCTTTGGGGGTTAGTCATACACCTAAATTGTGCACAATATGCCTAGATCATCCCAATTTTTCATATGCTAAGCTTTGTGAAGCATTCTCTAGAAATACATTCTCCTGTGACAACTGCAGCAATACAAAATAGTGAGAATACTGAAAATTCATGAGTTCTCAATTTATTCCCTACATTGTCTTTTGTTGTTTGTTTGCAGTTCTGCTCATTTATTTACCTAAGAAAATGAATCTGTCACAGGACTACAAAAATTTCTTTTTAATTATTCAACCTAAACTCCCTGTAGATCTTAAAGGATGCACATAATAATCTATTCCTGTTAGAGAGCGGGAAACCTCATAATTCATTCCCTTATGGACTATCATTCTCTTAATAGTTTATACTGAATTTGGGATTAAAACAACACTGTTTTTAACTAGAGTATCCAAGGTCCATGATACAGTGAAAGATGCACCAGAAGTAATTTGATAAAATCTTGTGAGAAAGCATCATGTGCGGTGTGTTATACATAAGAACATAACTTCTTGTGATGATATTCCATGATGATCTGAACAAAAGAAATTAAATCAATTTGATTTTTCTTTAGTTTTATGATGAGATATAATTCTGGAAGAAATTAGCAATTCCAAATACCACCAAATTGCTGAGTAATTTCAGAATACAATAAGTAGGATCAAATTTCTATGAAAAGGAATCAATCAAGGTTTATTCTTGAATAGTTTGCAGTGTATGCTATCAATTCTTAGTACAAAAAGTTACATGGTCCAAGTCTTAAATAATGACAATCAAGTTTTGTTGTTATTGTTGTTACTCTGACAATAATTCCAAAATTTAAGTGTTAGATATCTTTCACATGTCTAATGTTGCTTATCCACACTTTCCCCTTAAATTCAGTAAGAATGAAAGATTAAAGTCTAGCTAAACTCTAATTTCTTTCTTATCATGACTGAATTATTAAATCCACTAACATGTTCTAGTATTTGCAATTGATTATAATAATAAATTAGACACAGTATAATGTCAAGACCTGTTGTGAACAACATAATGTGTCATTTAGTTTTAATGATAAGCTTATGAAATAAGTAGAATTCATATCTTAATATTGCATGAGTAAATAATGTAAAACTAGATATTCAAATTTACTGCATCTTTGCATAATAAAAAAATACAAAATACAATTGCAAGAATATACCTGATTTTAAACCTTCTAAAAGCCACAATTTTAAAAATAAATAGAATAGCATACATTAACTACAGTATTTTTCATTTTTTCTAATAAAAGTATAAGTGTTTTGTTCAGTACTACAGCAATATTGAAATTCTTTATTATAGGAAAAATTCAGATTTGGAAATACTATTTTTATACTTGAAGCACATCACAATTTGGTCCATTCTCATTTCCATGTTCAGTAGGCACATGGGATGAAGGGAGTGAAGGGAATAAAGGTAGTGAGGGGAGGTGATTTAAAATAGTGAGGCTGGGGCCGTGCCAATAGTTACTTAATGGCATTTGCTGGCATATGATCAGTACTGTTCCTGTTATAACCCATGTGCCACTAGCTCTCACATAATCTATTGTGATTTCCTCCAAATCAGATTTACACTTCTCACTATTAATCCCAGAGAATCAATTCTCCATCCAAAAGACATTTGTATACCATCAATTTCCATACTCAAAATCTCCCAGTCATTGAATAACCCTTTGAATCTTTTTTGTTTGGTTGGTTGGTTGTTTTTCGGTCTTTTTGAGACAGTCTTGCTATGCAGTTCAGGTTGAACTTGAGCACACTTTGCAGCTTAGGCTGGTCTCGAACTTGCAATAATCCTCATGCTTGAGCCTCCTGAGTGCTGGGATTACAAGCGTGCACCACCATATCCGGCTTACTGTTTGAGTGTTTAAATCTACCCTTCCTCTATTCTCAATCTTTATCAGTAGACTCATTCCCACTCTCCATTTATTTTCCTTACACTCTTCATTCCACAACAAACATGTTAGAGGTTTAGACTCTTTGTCTTTACCACACTCTCATCTAGGAACTCTTTTCTTTATTCAAATTACTTTGTGCTTGTTAGGTACCAGCCACTAGTTTCACCTGTTTTACATTCATTAAATCATTTGACACTCAAAAGAATCTCAAATGGATATATAACAATGAACCCATTTACAAATGGAAGAACTGGGCTAGAGAGAATAAATCAATTTTCCAAGTTCACACATGAATATCTAAATTGATCTGACTTGGCAAATTACATATGTAATAAGCCCAAAGTATCAGTGGCATAAAGTAACCAAAAAAATCGTTACCTTCATTTGTTGTGGTTGAGTTTAAGTAGATGTGAAGGATTGGATTTCCAGACACTCTTAATGGGTAGCCCTGGAAATGACGTATACCACTACTCTGTTTGCTAATATTCGGTCATATAATTTCTTTGACCACAAGGTACGCAGAGGAATGCAGTTCAGCTGTGTGCCACACAACAGGTCATTGTATTTAAGCTCCCTTTTGTATACAGTTATCACCCTTTCAGTAGGGTCTTCAGCTGCAACCTTTTTTACCTTGTCTTTCGAGGTATCTCTGACCTCATTGGCCACTACAGGCCTCGGTCAGGACCAGTGATTCATAGAATTTCCTTACTATGAATCAGTTCCCATCACCAGGCAAGGGGCCTAGGCCTAGGACAGGCTCACAGATAAATAAAATGCCAATTAGTAAATTTTAAATCCTGCTCAGAACTGCATTGAGTATTTGGGAAAAATTGAGAAAATCCATAAGATTTAGAAGAGTTTACATTAACATATATACTTTTACATGATTGTCTTTGCTACTTTTCTCATTGCTGAGACAAAATACCTGACACCCAAGGTTAAAGAGGGAAAGATTATTTAGCTCACAGTTTGTAAAGGTTTTAATCCATAACTGGCTGGCTACAAGGCAGGGTGGCATGGCTGACAGGCAACACAGGGGAGAAACAGTTTACGGCAAGCAGGTAGGCAAGAGCAAGCAAATGACATTGGCAGTGTCTTTTTACCCCTTTTATCTTATCTAGGCTATTCAGGGTGCATAGCACTCAACTTTAATCCTAGTGCCCTTGAACCTAACATTGTACCTTGAGTCAATCATCACATACTCTGTATCTAACCATCTCTAACAATGCCCCACCTATGACTATATATGAGGCTTTGGAGAAATGTCTATACACAACTCATGTAGCAACTCTACTCCTGTTAAAGAATTCCTATATTTAGGTAAACTTATCCCATGAAGTTGCCAATTAGATATACAAGAAATTCAGTACTGGAGAGACTCGTTAAATGTTACAATCCCTTCTTTCTGAGAATGATACATCACTGCTCATCTGGATGACAAAGCATTTGGGAGAACTAATTTATTATCTCCCTGTCTCCATGACTACCTCTTCTAATTTTGCTTGTTCACCATCCCTCCAAGAGGTAGAGACTCTTATGAACCTTGGAACTCTTATAGACTTTGTTAAAATTTTCCACTCTATCATTTTTCCATAGATTATCTTTTCTGTTTCTGTATCTTTATTTTACAAAGTGTATTCTAAGTAATTTGCAACTATCTTTTAATATAATTCTTTTCTTTTAGTTATTTCTACTACATAAACTCATTGACATATTTTTACATTTCTC
>RJWM01027068.1:0-27243 GCA_004363535.1 Dasyprocta punctata | reverse complement strand
TAAACTGGAACTATCTAGCTAGTAGTGAAAATTTGATTACAAGATACAGAGTTTATTTTTGTTTGTATTTTTATGATGAAATAGATTAAGCAGAAAATTACATAGAACATGTATGGTTTAATAATTATAAAGCAAGTTCTGTAACTCCCACCAAGGTCTAAAGAGAGAACATGCCAGGACAACAGAAGCTTCCTGACTACAATTCCCTTCCTTCCTCCGCAGCTTACCATTGTAAAGCTTTTCATAGCAATTTCTATTTTTTTAAATTTATTATTTCATCATTTTATTAACTTCTAAACATAGGTTAGGTTTGCCTGGTTTTGAATCATTTATGAATTTATCCTGTATGTATTCTTATGTTTTGCTTTCCTCCCAACCTAATGTTGCTTCAGTTTATTTTTACTGCTTATCTTCTTAGTCTTTTGTTAGACCACCTCATGCCTTGGTTTTGATTTTTACTGTGAAAAGGATCTTTCAAAGTGGTTGGAAGAGAATCAGGATGTTGTGGCCATGGGGAAAGGATGCTTCATGAAGGAAGTGGTGGTCATTGGTTTCAGGTGCTGCTGAAGGAGGAAAATGCAGAGTAAAACAAAAGCATTTAATTGAACTGAAAGGTCATTAAGAGGGGCGGTGTTACAGAGCAAATGGAGGCTGCAAGTGGGAAAGCAGGTTATAAAGTAGTCTAAACAGAGGCAGCAGGACTGGTTTTGTTGTCTTCAAAGGCAAGGAGTAGAGTGAGGCAGTTGGTGGAGGCGGCTGACCTCACTCACTCTTTGCTGACCTCACTGTTTGACGATGCAAGGAAAGAAGCTGGGAAAGCCAGGGCCATTTGGGCAGCAGTGGGAAGGGTGAAGGGAGCAGGTAGAAGAGCGGAGTTCGTAAAGCACTTACACACACAGCTTTTCTTCAAAGTCAAGGGCATACAAAAAGGCCACGGGTAGAGTCAGTTGGTGCCTCAAACATGAGACTAGATGGTAGGACCCCTCTGTGGGAACCAGGAGACACAGGGAGAGCTAATGAAGGCACAGGAGGAGAATGAAAAAAGAATGGAGAGCTGTTATATACACATATGGTACCAACTCTCCATGAGGAATGTAAACCTTATGTTCTGCAAACATGTACTAATACAGATTTTTAAAAATACAAAAAAAAGTCACCAGGCATGGTGGCACAGCCTGTAATCCCAGCACTTGGGAGATTGAGGCAGAAGGATTGCTGTGAGTTTGAGGCCAGCATGGACTACAGAGTGAGTTCAAGTCAGCCTGAACTGCATATCATAGCAAGACCATGTCTCAAAAAAAAAAAAGGAATAATGCAGGTATGGTGGCGCATGCCTGTAATCCCAGCACTTGGGAGGCTGAGTCAGGTGGATTGTTACAAGTTCAAGACCAACCTGAACTACAAAGTGAGCTCAAGGCCAGCCTGAACTGCATAGTGAGACCCTGTCTCCAAAAGACAAAAAAAAAGTTGCTGTTTTGTTAGATGTGCTTAGAAAGGTATTAAAAATTTTGGTTAAAGATAGTGAAACAGCCGGGCATGATGGTGCACGCCTTTAATCCCAGCACTCGGGAGGCTGAGGTTGGAGGAGCGCTGTGAGTTCGAGGCCGGCTTGGGCTACAACGTGAGCGCAAGGCCGACCTGAGCTACATAGTGTGACCCTGCCTCAAAAAACTAGGGCCAGGAGTTCAACGCAGTGACTTAAGCGCCTGTGTGGCAGGCGCAAGGTTGTGAGTTCAATCCCTGGTGCTGCAAAAAATAAATAAATAAATAAAGATAGTTAAACAGAAGGAACTAATAAGAACTGGCTCTTGATTGTGTTGTCTGTTACCTTGATTTCTCTACCTATAAAATGAAGTAATTGGATGAAATCAACCTTATGAGGGAGATTCTAGATGCTGTGTAATTGGCTAAAGTGTCCTGCTTCTTCGTAAGACCTCTCACAAAGCACCTCTGAACCTTTTAGAATAATTTCCTTGTAAGCAGAGGTAATATGCAAAAATATGATACAGTCCATTAAGAAGATTGAAGGTTGATTATTCATTTTATAAAGAGAGGTGTCACTTTGCCAAAAGATTCTTTTCAACAATAGGATGCCATGATGCATTTGAAACAATTCAATTTTACAAAATATGTATTCATCCCCAGCTCCTCAGCATATAAAAGGAAGAACATTTGCAGAGGTGAAAGTTCAATGTGACATTAAATCTCAGCAACACGCTCTACCTGCTAATTTGCCAGTTATTATTTCACCTAAGTTTCTGCTCCAGTGGGACCTCCTCAGGGAGTCCTATTTAAAAATAGCTCTCTCATCAGTCTCTGTCTTGTGTTATTTTTTATGCCACTTAGCGCTACCTGGCATTTTGTTATATTTTTATTTGCTTGTCATTTTTCATCATTGGAATGTGAGCTCTATAAAGACATATTATTCATCCCATCATCCTGGTACCTAGAAAAATGCCTGACTGTTAAATAAGTATTTGTTGGAGCTGGGTGTGGTGGCACATACCTGTAATCCTAGCACTTGGGAGACTGAGGCGGGAGGATTGCCACAAGTTCAAGGCCACCCTGCATTACAAAAAATGTGTTGGGTGTATGTATGTTTGAATGAATGAGTGAAAGAATGAATCACACTCCATTGGGATCTGTAACAAAATAGGTGTTAAATCCAGAGGAATTTTTAGGATGCTTATTTGGTGATTTCTAGGGTCCAAGGACTACCAGCTGGTTACATGGTCCCGGGATCAGACCTTGAGAATGTGGCGGGTGGATTTCCAGATGCAGAGGGTAGGTATTCAGTGCTATTGGGCACTGTAACTGGATACACTAGAAACTTAACTTAAAACTGCAAAATTTAGTATTTGTGGAGGTTAGAGAATACATGATAGATATTTAATATATTCTGGCTGGTTAACTGAATGGCTTGGGTGTACCACACTGACTTTGAGGTCTTTAAGAGCCAAACTGTTCAGCACTTTTTAGCCAAAGAGCTTTTAAATGCCTTTTTCTCCTGTCTCACTAAAGATAGGATGGGTTCCACACTGAGCAAAGGCCCATGAGCTTCCTTTCTTTCTCCTCCTGTGCTCGGTAGCTGTTCAGAGCCCTTTCATCCATCAACAACCCTTCTATGAAGCTGCTCCCGGTTTTCTCTCCATGCATACTTGTTTCTCACATAAACCACACTGGCAGCTGCTGTGAACTGACTTTCTGACCCCTGTTGTGTTCTGCCCCATCATGAACTGTCTTCTCATTCAATGCTAAGTCCCTGGTGCTGAGAAACATGTCTCATGGCATTGCGTCCCCCACGGCACCTGGTACACTGCCTTGCACAGAACCAGTGGGAGTTGCTGGGTATGATTTGCCACACTGCTTAGTGTCCAGTCTCTCCTGAGCATTTTGGTTAAGACTCATCACCCTATTGCTTTTTCAACCTGTTTTCTCCCAAAAGTAGTATTTGCTCCATGTGCTTTGAGGTTTTGATTTTTTATTTTATTTATTTATTTTTTAAAGAGAACAAAACAAAACAAAACAGAACAAAGCAAATCAGAACAGAACAATGCAAGCAACACAAGACTTCAAAACAAGACAACAGGAAATCAACAACGGCTACCATAATGTCTCTTGTTTTCTTCGAAATAGTTGTCCATACCTTCACACACAATAAATTCAAACAAAATAGTATAAAGCCAATCAAAACAAAAGAATGAAACGAGATCTATTGATATACTGTATACACAAAATATATTTAACTCAAAAGGAAATCCATAGACTGACAATCAAAGGAGAGGTTTTGATTTTTTTTGCACCTCAGTTTGCTGAATAACTCCACGAAGGTTTCTGATTTCCAATAATTTTTTCTGAGCCTTGCATAAACTCTGTGAAGAAAAGTGTCCAGAGTAGAATAATAGAGTGTGTCACCCTGCATATTTAACCAAGCAGAGTTGTAATGGGTAAAACCTTGGCTGACACGTCTCTATGCTTCATGATACCCATGTCTGGAACCAGACAGGCTGATCATTTCCTCTGACTCCTCTAGCCCCATGTTTTCTACCTTTTGTTGCAGCTCTGTGCCAATGACATATTGGATAGTGATGAGTTCATTGAGAGCATTTCTCTTCTGCCGGAACCAGAGAAGACCCTGCACACCCAAGACACTGATCACCAGCACAACTCAAGCCACGGGGAGGAAGAAGGTACTGTGCCAGACTATTCTGAGGGGTGGGCTCCCTGCTCATTTCATAGTTATGAGCACATACCCCAGAATGGATTCACTTTCCAAACTATGTTCCAACATCAATCATCTCTCCTCTTAGCCTCTAAGGAAGATCCCCCTAGCAGTCTCCTGGAGGAGAGGAAATCAGATCAGCTGGGGCTGCCGCAGACTCTGCAGCAGGAGTTCTCTCTTATCAACGTGCAGATCCGAAATGTCAATGTAGAGGTAAGTCCTCGCTCAGAGAGCCTGCCTCCTGCTCGCTTGTGGTAGTTTGCAGGAGAAGGGGCTGTTTCAGCTGGGATTTCAGCTAGCAAAGAGCTTTGTGGCTCTAACAGGTGAGTCTCTCTGCTTGCTGTCTTAATTCCTAGATTTTTTAAAAAAGGAGATGGGTGCTTCGCAAATGCAGACCTCCCGGCCTTGCAGTGCTGGGGTTAGAACCCGGGGCTTCATGTTAACTGGGCAAGCATCTCACCCTGAGCTTCAACCCCAGTCCCAGACCTTTTTTCTGATCTTACTCTTCTAGAATGATCTGAAACCTGCGCCCCTCCTTAGGTGCTCCAATACCTCATTTTGCTGTGTCTGATACCACTTGCTCTGGGAAGTCCTCGTTATTGGGGACATTAATGTGCAGCTGACTGGAGAGGCCTATCCTCCTGCCTCCCCAGGCCATCTGCGCTGTGCTTACTCTACTGTCCTTTACACGCTGGTTGCTTCCTTGCCGATTTCGTCCACAGTCCTCATTATTCACGTAGCACATGGAACCATTTATTCTTTTACTTTTGGGCAAGTATCGAAACTGTTTTCTTCAGAGAATGGCGTATCTTTCCAGAAAGAGGTTTTAATGCTTGATTAGTGTTTCTTTTGCCCAGATGCAGTTAACTGTAGGCAGAGATACATGACTGTCTCAGTTCTCTAAGCCAGGCATGGTGCTGTGCACCTGTAATCCTAGCACCTGAGAACCTGAGGCAGGAGGATTAAGGCAAATTTGAGGCCAGTTTGAGCTACATAGTGATTCAAGGCCAGCCTAAACTACATAGTGAGACCCTGTCTCAAAAAGACAAAAACAAATAAAGCTGGGTGTGGTGACACGCCTATAATCCCAGCCCTTGGGAGGAGGAGGCAGAAGTATTGTTGCCAGTTTGAGCCCTGCTTATACTACATAGTGATACCTTGTCCACCCAAAAGCAAAAATAATTCTCTAATAAGTGTTTCACCTCACTTTATGGATGAGCAGACTGAGGTACCAGAGATGAAATGACTTGTCCAAGATCAGCACCTGTTTGATAGAGAAGGATAATGTTTGAATCCAAATCTCTGACTTTCTGGCATGTTTACACCTTTCACTGTCCTCCAGCTGCCCTCTGGAGTCGACAGCACCAGCAATCAACAGATTAATTTGTTATCTATATTAGCTCAGCTAATCCTCCCTTTGACTTAGTTGAGAACCATGTGGCTGCCTAATGATTTGGTTTAAGGAGATCTTGATTCCTTTCCTCAGGAGCCCCTCTTAAAAACTGTTAAAATATTTTAAAAAAAAAGTGTAATTCACAGACCACAAAATTCACCCTTTTAAACTATGCAGCTACTTGTTCTTAGTATAGTCATAAAACTGCAACCATCACCACTATCTAATTCCAGAATATTTCGTCATCCTAAAAAGCATCCCCTTACCCACTAGCGGTCACTCTCCGTTTGTCGTCTGCCTAGCTCTGGCAGTCACAAATCGACTTTCCCCAGGTGTACTTTTTAAGTTGAATCAGGTTATTTCTTTTTGCTTCTTCCTGCTATTTTTTCTCATCTCAAAGTAAGTATGACAGATTTGAACCACCTTTACAGCTTTGAGATAAAGCTTTTTGTAAAGTCAAAGTATTTACTGGCTGGGCTCCTAGGTTGCAGCCTCTGCCACGGCACTGGGCCTCCACTTCTGCCGCACACGTGCGCCCCCGCTTGGCAAACCCTCAGTCTGACAGTGGGGTCCACGGCATCTTGCAGGCCCTTTAGCATCTCTGGGACTGGGGTGAGGGCCTGGCTCCCATCTGTTTTTCACCTTTTGTTGCTGTTGGCAGCTCCTGGCTCAGGGGCATCCCACCTCCGTCCCTGGGGTCCAGTGTCCAGGATAAGGACTCCAGGACCCACCCCTGCACCCAGCCGCAGTGGTAAAAAGGCTGGGGCCCCATGCTGCATATTTGAATTTAGGGGCCAGCCTTTTGAGCGCATAAATAAATGCTCTTTTGGCAAAAACTAATTAATTAATTGGTACTAAAATTTAAAAATCTGTTTTGAAAATGAAGTAGCTTCCAGACTTGTCTTTTAAACTCTCTTCCTTTTCCTTTGCTTCTGGGAACATGGAACATTGTAGTAGCTTTCCTAAATCTATTTGCATGTCTCCGGGGGTCTAGCTTAGTGGTAGAGTGCTTGCCCAATGTGTATGTAATTTCTTGGGTTTGAACCCGAGCACCACCAAAAAATTAAAAAATGAAAATAAAAATCCCTTTGTACCTGAAGACCCTTTGCAGTTTGTCTCCAGAGCAGTTGTGGGCTTGTGTCTTGCAGATGGATGCAGCGGACAGGAGCTGCACAGTGTCTGTGCACTGTAGCAACCACCGCGTCAAGATGCTGGTGAAGTTCCCGGTGCAGTACCCCAACAACGCCGCCCCTTCCTTCCAGTTCATTAACCCCACCACCATCACATCTACCATGAAAGCTAAGCTGCTAAAGGTGGGGCCCCAGTTTCTCCTTGCTTTTATAAGACGAGCTGTGCTCATGTGCCTGTGTCTAGGCTGAGTAGAGAAATTGAGTGAAAACTTGGATAGCTAAGATGTGGGAGTCATGTGTTTCCTACCCTGGCCTTTTAGTTCCTATAGATAGCATGAGAGCAGTGGTCCTTCACCATTTTTATCAGATCATGAATGCCCTTTGGAAATCTAATGAAAACTGTGGACCCTTCTTCAGAAACATTTGCACAAACGCTGCATTTAACTTCAGAAATACTGCATACAAATGTTTGAATTGAATATGATCCGTTCACAGATTGTATTAAAGCTATGCATTAATCCTAGGTTAGGAACCCTGCAATATAATTTTACTCATCTGTAGACAATAGGCAAGATGTATTCTGAAGTTAAAAGATATTTGATAACCAGAATAAAAGTGCATATGGAAACCGGGCGTGGTGGCGCACGCCTTTAATCTCAGCACTCGGGAGGCTGAGGTGGGAGGACCGTTGTGAGTTCGAGGCCAGCTTGGGCTACAACGCGAGCGCAAGGCTGGCCTGAGCTACATAGTGCGACCCTGCCTCAAAAAACCAGGGCCGGGAGTTTGGTTCAGTGGCTTAAGTGCCAGCCCTGGCAGGTGTGAGGTATGAGTTCGATCCCTGGTGCCGCATCTGGTCATTAGAAAGAATCAGTCCTGTAGAAGATCTTGTAGCACTATGCTGGAGAGAGGCTAGCTAACACAGGCCAGGCGTGTGAGGGACGGCTGTGTCCTTGTGTGAACACCACAGCCTGGTGGCCAGTCTTTAGCCCTGCAGAATCAGAATCTTGATATGAGGAGGAACAGCCTTTATTTTTAAAAAGCCCACAAAGTCAGGTGTGGTCGTGACACCTCTAATCCCAGCAATGAGCAAGGTGAGACAAGGATCAAGAATTCAAGTCCCACCAGGGCTACAGTACAGCAAGGCCCTGTCTCAAAAAAATAAAGTGAAAAAGTCATGAGCCAGGTGGTATTTTGAGTGAAGGAACTAAAATGCCCTGACAAACCCAAACTGAGCTGAGTGTTGCTTATCTTTTCCCTGTTTTGAATCATACACACTTGAGTGTTCTGTCTTGTGGTGTCATATGTAACCAGAAATTTTTCAAGTGGCTTAAGAATTCCAGAAGTGCTAGTTACTTAGATTTTGTGGTACAGTATTTGGTATTTTAAGCTTAGATTCTATTTCATTACTTAGTTTAGACATACAAAAAGGATGAATTTTTTTTTGCATTGTTATAAAAAGATAAGTTTATGGAAAGTCTTTAAAGGTGTAGGTCAGCTCTGTCTAGTAGAAATACAATGCAAACCACATGTAATTGCATATTTTCAGTAGCCACACTTAAAAAAGTAAAAAAAAGCAAGTAAATTAATTTTTTAATATGCCTTAACTTGCCAGGCGTGGTGGTGCATGCCTTTAATCCCAGCACTCGGAAGGCTGAGGTAGGAGGAGCGTTGTGAGTTTGAGGCGGGCTTGGGCTACAACGCGAGCACAAGGCTGGCCTGAGCTACACAGTGCAACCCTGCCTAAAAAAACCAGGGCTGGGAGTTTGGCTCAGTGGCTTAAGCACCTGTCTGACAGGCGCGAGGTTGTGAATTCAATCCCTGGTGCCACAAAAAAAAATAAATAAATAAATAAAAAATAAAAAAATAAAAAATAAAAATATATATATATGTATGTATATATGCCTTAACTTAATCCAGTATATCCAAAATAGTATTCTCATGTAACATAAAATCAATATAAAATTATTGAGATAGTTTACAGTTTGTTAGTTCTTCCAGCCTGTGATTTTCCACTTGCAGCATCTCTTGTTTTAGATGAAGCACATTTCATGTGCTCCAGTTCATATGCCCACCTCAGTGTGAATGCAGGTTCCTGTCAATAGCATGCACCTTAAAATGTTAGGATTTATTGTTTTTTTTTTTTTCCTCCACACATTAGAACTTACCCCTTTAAAGGACAGGAAAATAAAAATACATTGTAATTTTTACTGAGGAAAAGATCTGTTCTCCCTGGCTTGCATCTCCAGAGCAGCTTTCCATCCAGGCCAGCAGGTGTTGCCTCCAGGGTGTACCATCTCTTGTGAACGAGTGGGGTTGGGAGATTGCCAAGAGGCAGAATTCAATAGAGGGAAAGGACAGTCTTTCTGTTGCTAGAGCCTACCCTGCCAAAACCAGCATGTGTAAATCCTTGGCTGCAAAGGGCTGCTTCTCTCGGAGGCTCGGGAAGGCATCCTTCTCCTTGACCCTGCAGAGAAGATGGGAGCGTGTGGTGCTGGAAGCCTCAGACCTGGTCATATTGCAGCCCCTTGCACACCATGCCTCTGACTACTTGGCAGAATAAAGCCAGCCAGGGATTATGGTGCTCTTCTTTTTTCTTTTTCTTTTTCTTTCTTTTTTTTTGAGACAGAGTCTCGCTTTGTAGTCCGTGCTGGCCTTGAACTCACTATGTAGCCCAGGCTGGCCCCAAACAAACTCATGGCAGTCCTCCTGCCTCAGCCTCTCAAGTGTTGGGATTACAGGCCTGTGCCACTATGCTTGGCTAATATGGTGCCATTTCTGACTGTGTTTTGGACCTTTTCTAGATCCTGAAGGACACCTCGCTGCAAAAAGTGAAACGAAACCAAAGCTGTTTAGAGCCCTGCCTGCGCCAACTGGTCTCCTGCCTTGAGTCTTTTGTGGTGGGCATCATGAAATTGTACCAACTGATGTGTTGGTGTCTTGTTTTATTTCTTCTCCCTGCAATCTTGGGCTCTCTGATTTTATAACATTGAACCCTTTTTTTATAATTCAACTTAAAGATAGGTTGTGGTTTTTTAGTTTACTTTTTAAATTTCAGAACCAAGAAGACAGTGCTTCCAGCAACCCATTTGCACTGCCAAACTCCGTCACACCACCCTTACCAACGTTTGCGCGAGTCACCACTGCCTATGGGTCTTACCAGGATGCCAATATTCCCTTTCCTAGGACTTCTGGGGCCAGGTTCTGTGGAGCAGGTTGGTTTCTTGTGGTTTTGATTCTAGACCTTAGGAGAGTATGGCAAAGAGTGTTATGTATTGTGTGTAAGCATCTTCATCAGAAAATATTTCCTGAGAACTCAAGAAGACTTCTGTAGTGTTGTAGGGTGTGCTGCCGTGTTGATGTGTGTGGGCTGATCCTAGGAGTGTTCACCAGAAGTCAAACCTTCATTTTTTTCATTCTGATGACCTTGGATTTTCATCTCCCCAGATCCCTCATTAAGAGGATAGCTAGCAGAGATACGTAAAGTACCTTTGAAGACCTTATCCTGTCTCTCCTGGACCCTGGAGATTCTGACCTTATTCCTGCAATCATGAGCCCTTGCAGTTCCATGAAACTGTCTTATCTCAGGAATATTGAAATAGGAAAAAAGCTTGCCCAGTCCTGCTTCAGGGTTTCCCACATCCAGCTTACTGACCTTGACATGCCTGTCTGCGGTCTCCTTTGCAGGCTACCTGGTGTACTTCACAAGGCCCATGACAATGCACCGAGCTGTGTCTCCAACAGAGCCCACTCCCAGGTGAGTGTGGAGAAACAGAGGAATCTGCAGCCTCAGGGCCAGAAGGGGGCAGAAATCTGGAAGGAACACTGAGCCTATCTTTGGACAGCTTATTTTAGTTCTTAAATAAATTCCTGGTGAGATTCATTCAAAAAAGATTAAGGTTCATTAAATTGAAGAAAAGCTGAGACTCTGCTGTAAAGTTACTATCAAACCACATGAAAGAGTGGTTTGATAAAAGCTGTTACTGAAACAAGGGAAAATTCTTTTCCTTTGAAGTACTGGGAATTGGACCAAAGGAGCACTGAGCTGTATACCCAGTCCTTTTAACATTTTCATTTTGAGACAGGGTCTCCCTAAGTTGCCCAGGCTGGACTTGAATTTGTGACCTTCCTGCTTCAGCCTTCTGAGTAGCTGGGATTACAGGCCTGTGGCAAATTCTTTTTTAATGTTCCTTTCTCAGGCTGAAGATTTAGCTCAGTGGCACAAGCACCTGCCTGGCATGCATCAGGTCATGAGTTGGATTCCTGCTACCAAAAAAAAAAGAAATCTCAGTATTAATGTGCTTTTCTCCTATTGCTAAAGGATTACTCATTTTATTATTATTTATTTTAATTGTTTAATATTAAACTGAAAACATTATCATTTTATAACACTGATATGCCACTTCTAATATTACCAAAATATGTATAATTTACATAAGTATGTTAAAAAAAAAAACTCAGTTAAAATGCAAAAGCCCTTCCTTTCCTTTCCCGTTTTGTTAACAAGAGAATGTATTTATGTTATCTTCACTTTTTTGTGTGTGTGCTTTTTTTTCTTATTTTTATTCTGACAGGAAATCTAGTGTAGCAGATAGGGCTATGAATTTAGAACCAAATTGTCCAGGCCCACATGTTCGGCCTGTGATTCTGTAATGTTGGGGAGGTTATCTAAACAACCTTGGTTTCTAGAGCAGCAACAGGGGTGCTAATAGCATCCACTGCCTTTACTTGCTGGAAACACTAAATGAGCAAGTCCTTGTAAAAGCATTAAAAATACTGCCTGTCACATGGGCAGTGCTCCCAGTTTCCTGTGACCCCTGGTTTTTAAACTTTAAGGATGTACAATGATGTGTTTAATATTTGTTCCATGATGTGGTGATCAAGATAATGTGGAAACATTCCTGCTGTAAATATGCCATGTACAAGATACAGCATCTTTGGCCAGGACAGTTAGGAGTGAATCACCGGGCTGACCTTGGAGTGCAGTGGGTGAACCCACGCTCTGCTCCACTGGGAGATCGCCAGGCTCCATGCCAATCCAGGCAGAGGAGACCTCGGCCCACAGGATCTGGGGTTCAGTAACTGGGGAACCCGCATTGCACCAGATGCTGTTTGAAAGGCTGCACTGGAAAACAGTCAGCCACTCTCAAAGGGAAACCATGGGTGTCTGTGTCTGGATTTTGGTCATATGTTCTGCTAGGAACATTTTTCAGCCAGCAGTACTTTGCTGAGATGTAGTGACCATTATATAGGTCTGAAGTAGATTGTTTGGTGACCAACACTCAGATCAAGAAAGAAAGCGTTATCCTCATTCCCAGAAGTTCCTGATCCTTTTCACCAGGCCCTCATCACTCAGAAGAAAAACCACTGTCCTAACTTCTGTCACCCTAGTTTAGTTTTGCTTTTTTTTTTTTGGTGGTGGTGGTACTAGAGGTTTAATCCCAGGGTGCTGTACTACTGAGCTACATCCCAACACCCTCTCTTCCCTTTTTGAGACAAGGTCTTTTTGTGTTACCTGGGTTGGACTTAAATTGTTGATTCTCCTGCCTCAGTCTCCCTCAGTGCTAGGATTACAGGTGTGCACCACTGCACCTGGCTTAGTTTTGCCCGATCTTGAATTTCATTGCAATAGAAACACGCAGCATGAGCTGTTTTATGTCTGACTTTACTCAACTTAATGTTGTTGAACTTGATCCACATGGCTGCATGTATCAGTAATTGCATTGTACAGGAATAGCACAGGGTGTTCATTCTCCTATCGATGGGCATTTGGACTGTTTCCAGTTTGGGCTATTATGAGTACAAGTCTTTTTATGGACGTGCATATGAATTTCTTTACTCACGGAGTGGCACTGTGGGTCACAGGCTATAGGCATATGTTTAATTTCATTAGAAATTTCCAAAACTTTGTGCACAGTGGTTGTGCCATTTTGCTCTTGCACCTGTGGTGTTTCAGAGCACTGATTGCCCCCACAGTGTGTCTCAAACCTTGTACTGCCAAACTTTTCAACTCTGTCCTTTGGTGGGTATGAAATATTATCTCACTGTGGGTTTAGTTAGCATCAACATGATTGTGACTAATGGGGCCAAGCAGCTTTTGTGGGCTCATTGGCCATTTGGTTATCTTTCTTTGTGATGTTACTGGTCAAGTATTGTGTACTTTTTGAGGAGACTGTAGTTGTTATTTGTGATATTTATTTTCATTGCAAATGTTTTGTCAGATATATGTATTGATTTTCTCCTAACCTGTGGCTTATTTTTCTCTCTTTAATCTTTGATGAACAGCTGTTTTTGATTTTGATAATGCCCAATGTATCACTTTTTAATCTTATGGTTAGTGATTTTCATGTTGTATTAAAAAAAAAAAAACCTTTTAGCTGGGCATGGTGGTGCATGCCTTTCATCCCAGCACTTGGGAGGCTGAAACAGGAGAAGCGTTGTGAGTTCGAGGCCGGTGTGGGCTACAATGTGAGCAAGGCCGGGAACTACATAATGTGACCCTGCCTCAAAAAACTAGGGCTGGGGGTTTGGCCCAGTGGCTTAAGCACCTGTCTGGCAGGCGCAAAGTTGTGAGTCGATCCCTGGTGCAGCAAAAAAAAAAACAACCTTTACCTACCCCAACGTCACAGAACTATCCTCCTGTATTTTCTTCTGAAAGTTTTATGGTTTCGGATTTGTGGTCTGTGATCAATATTATGCACAGCGTGAGCTAAGGGTCAAAGTTTGTTTTATTCAGTGGAGATGAACAGTTGTTCTAGTCCCAGTTGTGAAAAGATTCCTTACCAAATTCATAATGTTACCATGTATATCAAGTTTTAAAATCTGATCATTGAACACTTTTAATTTTATTATTCTTGTTAAGTGTTGGCTGTTCTAGATCATTTTGTATTTCCTTAAAATCACAAAATCAGCTTAGTTTCTACTTGCAAAAACAAACCCTGTTTTTGTTATTGTATTGAAACTGTATTAACTCTAGATTGCTTTAGAGGAAACTGACATCGTAACACTATGGAATCCTCTAACCCACTAGCATCATACATCTCTATTTTTGTGTATCTTCTTTAATTTTTCTTAGCAGTATTTTGTATTTTCAGTGTACTTTTTAAATTAAATTTGTTCCTAGGCATTTGATATGTTTTACTAAATTTGTTCCTAAGTATTCGCTGTTCTGATGCTATTGTAGAAGAAACATTTTAAGTATTTATGTTACTGTTTGTTTCTAATACATAGACACAGATTTGTATAGATCAACCTTGTGTCTAAATTTACTAATTGCTATTTTAGTGTATGTGCTGCTGAAGCAAGTACTAAATTTACTAAGTGATTCTAGCAGTTTGTAGATTTCTCTGAATTATTTTTGTATCCAATCATGGAAGCATTCTGTCTGCAGATAAAGCATTTTTCAGATCCTGAAGTTTTATTTGGTTCTTTTTCTAAAATTTCCTTTTTCTTTCCATGTCGTTCCCTCTTGCTTTCATCAAGTGCTAAGAATGGCACTACTTAGAAATATGAAAAGACTGCAGCACATATGGATAATTCTCATTTTCAATGACAGATCTCTCTCGGCCCTGTCTGCTTATCATACTGGCTTGATTGCACCGATGAAGATTCGCACAGAGGCCCCTGGCAATCTTCGTTTGTACAGTGGGAGCCCCACTCGCAGCGAGAAAGAACAGGTCTCCATCAGCTCCTTCTACTACAAGGAGCGGGTAAGTGCCCGAGCCATTGCCTTTGATTCTTGCCCTTCTCCTGGGTTCTTGCCATGCACAGCAGTTTAGTAATCCCTGTATATTATTTCACGTTCATAAATAGTTTGTTCACGAAAGGCCGATGCTCCGTCCCTTTTGGTTGGTTTTAACAACTGTAGCTTGTGTGATGAAGAAGAGGGTGAGCTCTAGAGTCTTTCATGCTCCATGTGACCCCATCATGTAACCCCCATCCATCCAGTTACTCCCTGTTACTTCAGGTGGAATAAACAACTTCAGGTCTTCCTGGCCGTTCTGGTATTTGTCCACAAATTAAAGAATGTTCTCAAAGCTGGAGTTTTGATATATTTGGAACTTCATAGTTATGAAATCTTTAAAATTGATATCTAAAAGTTTTTTTACTTCTGTTAAGAATATACTTAAATACCCTTTAGAATGGATCAGTTTATACAAAAATCACCTGACTTGTCCTTATGTTCCAGAGTTATTAAAGAACTCATCGTCCCTAAAGTAGTTATCACAGAACTGGCAGAAACCTTTGGTAGCAGCAGTGTAGAGAATGCTGCCAGAACATAGGAACAGTTATAAGAGTTCTTTCTGGATTGTCAGATTGAGAATCTGGCATGAACAAGTTTTAGCTTGAACGGTGTTTAAACAGTTACCACTGAGCTACTCCATAAACTCAGTCCTTAAATTCTTGGGTATCATTCCCTGCTAAATGAGAAACAAGAAATTAATTTAGGTTTTTGTTTTGTTTTTGGTACCAGGAATCGAACTCAGGACCTTGCGCTTGCCAGGCAGGCACTTGTGCCGCTGAGCTATATCACCGGCCAAATTAATTTGTTTTTAAAAATTGAGTTAGTTTTAAATTTAAAACCAAGTTACTGTCAGGTGTTGGAGGTGTCTTCTCATGGATTGCAGTGCAGTGCCTAGCCCTGGCTTGTGGTAGCTGACCTGGTCCGACTGACCTTGTGTAGTCTTAGAGCTTTATGTGACTAAGTGGCAGCAGCTTACATTTGAAAGGGGACCAGTCTGGTGGCAAAACCTTTCAGTCAAGGAAAGAAAGTGATTGTTGCCTTCTTGGCCAGCTTTCTGTAGTCCCCTTCCTCACTCCTCTGATAGAGTTCTGTCCCCCTGGCTGTCACAGACCTCACTGGGACACCTGCCTAACCATATCCTCCTTAAGTCCTCTACTTTCAAATTTTTTAACTCTTTTTTTCTTTTTCTGCAGGCTAGCAGGTAACTGGATAGATGGTTTGATAACCTGTTTGGAACTAAGGCATTTAGTTGCCTTAAAACCCAGACACACCCATGGTTGAATAAATGTGAGAATTTTAACATAAGGGCTGGGCTGAGGAGATCCTTTGGTCAGAGTTAAATCTGAATTTTCCTTCCATTCATGTCAGGTGCTGCCTGCCCGTGCTTGGGATGTAATTGGGTAGAATAGACCCACTAGCAATGTTGACTTTGTGGTACTGTGTAAAGCCCATTTCTAGTCAAAGCAACTTCATTTCCAAGATGAGACCTCTTCTAATGCAAAAACATTGGTAAAACCTGTGTTCATGTCCCTCATGATCTGGCTTCCTTTGCTGCAAACACCGTAGTCCTCATGAGGGACCAGAGCAGGGAACTGATAAGATCTGCAGGAGAGTGGCAGAAGGAATGTGACATACAGTTTGGGATAGTTCCAAACATACTGCTTCTCCACAGAAAATAGGCCATTCTGGGACCCTAGTCTGACACAATAGCTGGTCTTTAAGTTTTAAACAGTCACCAAAATAAAATGGGAGGACACTTGTATTGTAATCTCACATGTATCAATATACATACAGAAAAGTTCCTAAATTATGATGGAGATGGAGTTGAGTGTTTTCACTATCACACAAGACCCCAAGTATCCCTGGACAAGGGAGCCACACTTTAATGATTGACATATAGTAATTCTTAGGTTAAGTCATATGAAATTGACTTAACCATTTTTTGACGTAAAAAAAATTTCACGCTGTTCATTCTATTAATTTAAGAAAACAAAACTGATTACAGGCAGTTTTTCATGGTGAATCTGAAGTAACCTTATCCCTCCCTGGAGCTCATTGGTGCCCATCCAGTTTCACTAAGGCAGGGAGGCGCTAAAGTCATGGAATTCTGCCGTGCTGTCTACATGGGCTGCCACGCCGCCCTCCCAGAGCTCGTCACTCCTCAGGGAGCATCTCCGAGTCCTCAGGAGTCTAGTGTCACCTGTCAAATGGTAGCACTTGATTATTGTTGTTCAGAAAGCATTTCCAGCTTGCTAATTTTTTTGAACCCCAATTTTTCTGCAGCATACTTTTATTCCTTTTTAGATCTCTACTCTTTTCCTGAGAGCTTTAAATGAGGGAGAATGGAGGAGTAGCAAACATGCCTGCCAGAAGATATAGCAAGGAAGGAATTCCAGAGTGTTTTTGAGATTGTAAAAGCTCTTTGCAGAGCCATTTGGACACTCTTGTTTGTTTTCCTTGTGTTTTTAGCCTGCCCTACTTAGGTCAAATTGTTATATTCACCCAGTATTCCAAGGTTTTTTCCCTAAGACCTCAAAAATGTGAGAGACCTAAAAACCTCTCTGATTTCATAGGGAGTCAGAAAGCAAAGAGATGCTCATGTGAATGGATGTAGCAAGCAGGCCAGCTATTAATAACTGATGAAATATTATTATTCAAAAGAAAAGAAATATTGTTCATTCTTAGGATAAATCAGAAGGCCCAGAACTCGTGATAAACATTAGTCATTACCTGATAAGTACTTTAAAAAATCACAACATTTCATCTCTGCTTAGTGTATGTTACTAAGAATAGCTTTGGTGTAAAAGCTGGGGAGGTCTCTGCTAATAAAATACCTTCTGGTCTCCAGAATCAGGCTGTGTGCTCCCCGTTCCCGCTGTGTTAGCCAGAGTCCCCTCAAAAGTGTTCCTCCTCCTCTTTGCAATTTTCCAGGGTTCTGCGCTCCCCAGCATAGTTCCGGAAGTGGCCCTGAAGTCCCATTGTCCAGTTATGCAATCTTCTCATCAGCCCCCAACCCAGCACCCTCCCCGCAAACTGGGTGTCGAGCCTGTGGAGGAGTGTCTTCCCTTTCGGGAAGGAGGGTGCACTCTCAGTCAGGCTGTCCTTTTCATTATTAAAAGGGTGAGCAGGGGAGAGGCGACACGCAGTCCCCACTGTTGCTCTGCTTGCACTGTGCTCTTTGCCCCTGTTCAAACAGGCCCTTTGTCAGAGCTGTGTTGGCATGAGCCTCCTTGTGTCCTGAAACGTGACTAAAGAGCAGCGATCGCGACGCTGGGTTTGGAGTGTGCTGGGGAGGGCAGGGAGTTGGAGAAGTTGGAACACTGCTGGGCCTTAGGTTCAGATTTTTTCCGCTGTTCCACTCCCAGTTTTGTGGTGTAGATACCTTTTAATCCAGCAGATGTGGGGGAAACTTTCATTTTATTCTATATTTTTCCCTTTTAATTTTCTTGGTGTTTTTCTTCCCTCTTCCTGGGTGTAACGTTTTCACGCACAGATGTCTCCTCGCTCTGCCCGGCGACGTTGGTCCATACAAGCAATTAACGACTTCCCGGTACTGTGCGCTGTGCAAATGCTCTCCTTAACTAATCCTGTCTCTACCCAAAGGCCCAAGAATAAAATGCCACCTACATGGCTTTGAGGAACCTGAAACGACAGGCTAACTGGCTTTCAGGACCAGCAGCGATAAATTCTTCTCTCTGAGGAGTCCGGCTCCGAGGACTGCCTCCTTGTTCCATCGTGGGGTCACAATGGATAAATGCTGGGAAGGATTACAGATGGACTTCTTGGCAAATGAAGCTTAATATGGGTTCTTTGAGGGAACCCCAGTTAAACGACGTTAGCTTCCCTTATTTCACTTGGAGCGTTTGTATAATGCCATGGAGTTTCAAACGCCTACCTTTGGCATGGCGGGGAGCAGAGGAAGATATAAGAGAATTCTGCCACTTAGACTCTGTTTTTATAGTTTTGGTCCAGCTTAGAAAGGGAAGTGTGCCCACCTGCTTCATTGGCACGATACATAAGCTAGTTTTATCCTTTGGGAATTTTCCAGAAATTTTTTCCTTACCATCAGTATTTTGTATTTGCCAATAAACCTCTGCTATAGGTATTCCCTCTTCTTCCTTCTTTCCTACTCGCTCCTGTTGGCCATCTCCCCTCTTCTGTCTTCCTCCCATCCCCTTCATGTTTCAGTAGTGCCAAGGTGACCTCAAGGCAGCCTTGAGGCTTCAGGTCAATTTCATGTGGTATAAAGAATGTTCAGAGGAATAATCCTGTAGCCTTTTTATATAAAAACCAGTCAAAATCAGGTGCCCGATTAGCAAGTACCACTGCTACCAACAACTTGCCAGTGGAGCCACTGACATGGCCACCTTTCCTCAAAAAGCTGGTCCTAACCAAGCCACCTGCTGAAGCTCCACTGATTTTCCAGAAGTCCCTGCTTTCACTGCTCTTTAAATAGGAACTCATTTTGGCTCCCTGCCCACTGTGCTGATTATGCATTGTTGATGGGGTTGCTGCGAAGCAGTTGGTGGCTTATTCTTGGGCTGTTTTCACATTTAACCCATTTACTGGCATCGATGTTGCCTCCAATTGTAGCAGTAACACTGGTGGTACAGTCGCAAGCTGGCTGTTGGTTGTCATTCAGTGCTATTTGCACCAATGCCCCTCTCTCCCTTCTTCCCTGTCTTCTTTGCCATGTGCCACAAACACCTTCCCAGGATGTTCAAGAGAGACATCCTGGAGCTCATCACGTAATAATTTGTCTGTCTTGCTTTGTCTCTCTTCCCTCAGTCCCTTCTCATGAAATCTGTGGGGAAGGGCTATTTCCTGTTGATGGAGCATTGAAAAGACCTAAGAAAAATACAGAAACCTTTGCCTCCAGAACTACCAATTTTATTGCACCGAAAAGTGTCCACACTGAAGCCCATCAGAGTGGGACTGGAACAGTGCAGGAGGATGAGGGGCGTTTGGTCCATGGTGCTTTTCCTTAACCAGATGCAGTAATCTACCTTAGCCTAGAGTGTCAGTGTTCTCTGAAACCAGAGTCCTGGCATATGTTATTACCTGTCTGTTGCATAAACAAGAAAGACTCCCCAAAATGACCTGCAAGATGTTAAAAGTCAAGTCAGTTTTAGGGAAACTGTGGACGAAACAAGAATGTTTTTTATTACCAAAGTACTGGAAGAAAACTCCTGAAAATGTGTCCATCTTTTTGTTAGAGAACAGCCAGGATGTAAAGCCCCAACTAATATATGATTATAGAGATTTAGGCAGCATTGTTATATTTGAATCTGCACCATAATTAATCATTAGGATTACTGAGTGATCCCGGTAGCCTGAAAAGAACACATTTCATATTTAAAGCCAATCACCAAGTTAAAGACACAACAAAAATTAGCACTGTTTTGTCATTCCTTAGGAATTTTTGACAATGTTTTGAATTAATCTTTGCTGGGTTAATAAAAGCTACTAGTGCTGTCCCATAGAGGCTTTTATAGTTTGGTTCCTGGTGGCAGCTAGAATCAGGGTGAGCCCATGTTGGGGAGCCACTTTCTATTATAGCTTAGAGACAGCAGAGCAAGGATCCAGAAGGCACTTCTTGTTCATCCAGTACAGATCAGATGGAAAATCCTGGAAGGCTGGTGCCTCAAGAAATCCCAGGAGATACTGATTTCCCTTATTCAGTGAAGAATAATTACAGAAACTTGTCAAAGACCACTGTCTTTACATTTTCGTCAGGTATTTATCGACAGCACATACTGGTTTGTTTCTACTGATCGCTGTAACCCAAGATTGCAAATGGGGCAAGAGTCCTAAGACATCTCTTCAGACTCTGAGTTTTCTTTTATCTGACCTAAACACTGTGTGCGGGGCAGACTCTGAAACCCTGCCTGGAGTACAGATCTCAGTGTGAAGCTCCAGTCATGATGTTTAACAGAAGAATGACTGAGGAACTCAGTAGCTGTAGGGTAGTATGGGGTGGGCAACACTGGAATCATATGTTGATCTTCTTACGTAGGGAAATAAATCTGTTTAGAAATAGACCACTTACCTATTAACAGGTAGCTTTGCCAGGACTTAATTTTTGTCCTTGTTAACCTAAAATCATATACAGTACTGAAAAGCCAATTAACAAGACTGGGCTCAGCAGCCTGACGGACTCATTCCAGTCCCAGCTGTGTAACGGACCTTGAATAGGCCTCATGTCCCCTTACACAATAGGGCGATCCCCCTACACCAGGGAGCTCTGATGAGCTGCATGCCACTCACGGCGAGCCATCCTTCAGCAGGGGCTAATGTACCTGTGACAGCAGGCAAGACTTGAAGTCCTAAGTCAAACATCTGAACACTTGGACACATTCACTGTCAGTTTCCACATGAACCAGGCTGCTTGCAAATAAGCCACTTTGACACGAGCCTTCATATAATGAATAATATGCTTTTATTCAGTTTGCTTTAAAAGCCATAATTGATGGGCCAGGGTTTAGCTCAGCAGCACAAGCACCTGCTTGGCAAGTGCAAGGCTGTTTGATCCCCAGTACCAAAAAAAAAAAGGTCAAAGCCAGAACTGTAGTTTTTCAGTGTGTTCTAAAAGCTCGCAGGCCCCATCTTCCCTGATGCCTCCGTCTATTTCAGCTGTTATGAATTGTGCAATTGTTCAAGTGCTTCTCATTTTCTCTTTGTAACAAGGAGCCAGAGCAACTTCCTGGAACAGTGTTTAGAAGCTTTCCAGCCAACCTGGAAGACTAAATTAGACGGACATATTCCATTCCAGGCGGAATCTTTTTAGCATAGATTTTTTTCAGTGCCCTAAGTCTCATGTGAGATGGTCCACCGTGTGGTACCTGTGAGCATGTCATTTCTGGCTAGTTACGCCCCTCGTGCTGTTCACTGTCACTGCAGGGCAGATGTGCACTAAATGACCCTCCCCTCATCAGGTCACGCATGGCACTGAGTCCATGTGTGACTGCAGCTGTCGCATGTCAGTAACACTGCCTGGCTCCAGTCCGTTCTGACAGGCTCTTTGCTCTTCACCATGTCCTTCCCTTACCTGCACCCAAATCAGGATGTTTGTGGCTAACGGATAGTGTTGTTGATAGAATCACATAACTCTTTGGAAACACTAGACAGTTGAAAGGGTACCCCAAAATAGTAGATTAAACTTCTTGAATTCAAGAATAATGACTTGCTCAGGAGCCTGAGGCAGGAGGATTGAGAGTTTGAGTCTAGCCTGGGCAAATCAGTGCCTAGTGAGACCCTACCTCAAAATTTAAAAATAAATAAATAAAAAAGACTGGGGAGGCGGTTCAGCGGGAAGGCCCTGGGTTCAATCCCCAGTACCACAACAAACAAGCAAGCAAGCAAAATCTCCCCACCACACACACAACTTGTACAACTTACACAACTTGTACACAACTTGTACTGCTTAAGGTCAAATGTGTTAAAGTTCCAAATTGATAGTGTAGCATATGTACTTACATATTATGATAAACAGTTCACAGATGCTTCAGTTAAACTTCTTCACTTACTTGCCCTAAGTCAAGGTGTCCTGGGTTTACTAAGTTCCAAGACAAAGCCAGCCCTCTAAGAAGTTACATGCATTGGGCACCTTTGGGATTGGTTAGGATACCAGTGGTCAGAAATGCCTGGATTTAGACCAAGACTAATTCATGAAAGAATGATTGAATAAAAATCACTTGTAGAAAATGAATTTTTTATGAGTAATCTAAATATAAGCTTTTTTAGATTCCTGAGTGTTTATATGCTTTCATAATAATTAGATATTTTTAGGTTGTGCTTTTGTATAGTTTGCACCCGTATCTTTTTATTGCCCTCTTACTGACCTTGTGAGATTGAACAGCAGAGCTCACCATTAGCCATAAGTTATCAGCCAGGAAAGAAAGAGTGACATGCATGACTAAATCTGCAATAAAAAATTAATTTGCCTCGGGTCACATTAAGAGTAAGACCAATTAGCCTTAGTTTTCTGACTCCCAATTGTAAGCTCTTTTCATTTGCTCCTTTTTGTCTCCTTCATTAACAAGTGTGTCACGCCCTTCCTTAGCTGACTCACTTTGGTGACCTCTTTGTTAACTTCTGGAAATGAAATAATACCGAATACAGTATTGCTCCCCTGTCTGGTTGTCATCTGGAAGGTGCCAGATGGGGTGACACTCTAATAATTCGTGTTTTCCAGGACATTTCCCAGTTACATGCAGATTCCTCACAGAGCGCCGCTTACAGGGATGGCTCTGGGGGCTGGGCGCTTGCTCACGCTCTCCGGTGCCCATTACCCACATCCTCTGACTCAAGTACTTTCGATCTTCTAAAATGATCACTTTTAGAAATCATTCAGGTCTGCTAGAAAAACAGGATAATTCTCCTCAAGCTGCCACAGTTCTTTGCCTTCCTCCATAGATTCAGACTTACAGAGCCCACACTGCTGTATCTCAATTAAAATATCAACAAACTCTCCTGAAACTAAGAAGAAAAAAACTTTGATAGTTTCAGGCAAGAGCTTTGAACCCAGTACTGAACTCAATCTTAAAATTCACTCTTCTCCATTTTTGGGCTCTTTACTAACTTATTTACGTGCTGTTTTAAAATCAGTTCTTTAATTCTGGCTTCCTGGTATTGATTTTTGAGCACCTGCAGAGTGTAGATAACCCTACAGTAGGTGCCTACTTTCCTGTTAGGATTTTGGATCAAGAGCTCAGTGCCGTTTGTCATCCTTCTGTTTCCTACAGATGCTGATTCTTGTAATTGTGGGCATGATGTAATTTATTTCTTTATTTATTTTTTGATGATGTAATTTAAAGTCTCTGCAAATTACCAATGATGCAAATATGATGAGCTCCACAACTGTAGGTTTCCACCCTCCAAAGTCCCAATTAGTTACATCTTGACATCTCCCCCAGAAATCAAGGAGATGGAAAAGTAAACGCGAGGGTTCGGACTCTGGCAGTCGACCCATCAAGGCTGCTGGGAAGGTCATCATCCAGGATATTTCGTGCCTCCTGCCTGTCCACAAGTCTCTGGGAGAACTCTACATGTAAGTTCAAGATTTTAATTATGCTGTGCTTATTTCTTAGAATTGACAAAGGTTTTTTGTTTTTATTTTTTTTTCCAATGTTAGAATCTTTTCTTCAAAAGTGGTTTTAGGAGAAGCCCAGTGTATTACCTTTCTGTTGCTCCATCACAAATTAATGCAAATTTATCAGTTTTGGACAACATATATTTGTTACCTTTTAGTTTCTATGGATCAAGATTCTGGGTGTGGCTTCACTAGGCCTCTGCCTCAGATCTCACCCAAATGAAAGCATGACATTGGCCAAATGATGGTCTCTTCTGATGTGCAGGGTCCTCTTCTAAACTCATTCAGTCGTTAGAATTCAGACCCTTGCAGTTGTAGAAGGCTTCTATGAATTTCATCTTCCTTGAGACCAGCAAGAGTAGCTCACAGACCCTTCACCTGCCTCACCTGCTTAGGTCAGGCCCACCCAGAACAGTCTGCCTTTAAACAAATTCAGAGCCAACTGCTTAATAGTATAATCAGAGGTATGCTATCCCATCAGCATTCAGTGGTTCCACCTGAATTCAGAGGAAGGGACTGTGCGAGTATATATGGCAGGGGGCAGGAATCTTGGTTACCATTTTAGAATTTAGCCTCCCACACCTAATATGTTAAACAGACCAAGCACAGTTATTATGATTGAGGGGAAGTGGGAGGTGGGTGAGCAGCTTGTAGAGGTCAGCTTGTGGTTCCCCACTCCTTCCTGAACTTAAACACATAATGAAAAGATTTATTTTGTAGTACCTACACAGCACAGTACACTTGGTGTAGAAATCATAGTCATTGTTGCACATACTTAATTCCCTTAAGCCTTGGGAATGCCACAGAAAAGCTAGTCAGAAAATTAGTGTTTGAGTATGACCTCTTTTCTGAACTTCAAAGCAGTTAGGAATTTCACCTTCCCCAAGCAAAAACCCACAGCCCTATTAATTTCAGCTCTGGCTAATCCTTTCCCCGTGTCAGATGGAAAGGAGCTTGAGGCCAACACAGAGTAAAATACTTTGAGTGACAACTGGAGAGGTGGTTTTTAGTGTTAAACCAGGAGGACTTGGAAAGTTTGAATGGAGAGAAACTTTTTTATTCTTTTTGAAAATTTTCAGATTGAACGTGAATGATATTCAGGAAACATGTCAGAAGAACGCCACTTCTGCCATGCTTGTTGGAAGGAAGGATCTAGTCCAGGTACTGTGCGTCCCATTGGGTGGAACTCTGGGTTTTTCTGTAAGAGCAGGTTGTTTTCACTTGATAGCAACATTTTCAAGGTGTGTTTTCTATTTTGTAATTCCTTTCCCTTTCTGTTTACCAACCTCTAGGGCTAGAGAAGCTTCCCACAGCCCCTGGATATTTTGCTTATGTGTACAGTACTTAGTTGTGAAGATCCTAAAGCGTTAACTGATATATATATATATATATATTTTTTTTAACTATATCTCTTTTCTATTCCAGTACCCCAGTGATCGTTACATACATAAAAAGTATTTCATAAAATATTTATCAAAGTGTTCCTTTAGCTAGAGACACTCAGTTTTAAAGTATGATTTAATCTTAACAAAAATTTAAATTGCCTTCATCTTTGGAGGAACGCGACAGTGTATTAAAGCAAGCTGCTCCTATAGTGTCTTTTGAACAGCTTTATTGTAATGTAGTCTGCATGTCATGTAATTTGCCCATTTAAAATGTACCAGTCAGCAGCTTTTAGCATATTCAGAGTTGTGTAGCCATCACCACAAACAGCTTGAACATTTTCATTACCCCCAAAAAAACCCCGTGCCCATAGCTGTCACCTCTCAGTACTTTCTTCCCCAAGCCCTGGGCACCCACTAATCTACTTTCTGTTGCGACTGCACTCTTATTCTTTAGTGTGAGAATTACATTGAGCATTGGAAATTACTAGTGGTTGTTCTATCAGCTCAGTAATTTGCCCTTTAACTCTCTAAACATATCAGTGCCAAACCTTTTCCTTGTTTTTTAAGACCTCAGCCATGTAGTTTTTATGGACACTAAAAAAGTAAGTTGTACAGGGCATGGTGGCACATACCTGTAGTCCTAGGACTCAGGAGGCTGAGGCAGGAGGATTCCTGTGAGTTCAAGTCAAGCCTGAACTACATAGCAAGACCTTGTCTCAAAAAAATAAAAAATAAGTTTAAAAAAAAATCAATTTGAGCTAATAGCAACAGTTCAGAATTTATAGCAGAAGGCATAGATGCAGCTGGGTTTCCTAGCAGAAGCAAGTTCTCTTGGACTCACCTTGGAGTGTGTTTGTAAAATGAGAACTCTAACAATAATTTCCTCTTAGGTTGGCGAGAAGATTGGTGAATGCAATAGTAAGGTGGGCCCAAGGTTCATGTCTGAAAAAACATTCCCTGAGGAAAAACGACTTCTATGAGTGTTTTGATTTTGGAGATTTCAGTACTTTTCTGGCAGGGCGGACTTGGAAGGCCAGGCCAGGCCAGGCCGAGTGAGGTGGGAAGACTGTGGCTTCAGACAGATGCCGGCTCCAGCACTGTTTTGTTAGGGGAGCCAGGCAATCCACCTAGGCTTTTGGAACCCCAAATTGCTCAAAACTCGTTCTGAAAACTGATGAGACAGTGTCTCTAAAGCCTCATAATAGTAGCTGGCAGTGACTGCTGCTGGTCAGATTATCATCCTTTGTGCCGTGATCCTGTTTACAGGGATGGAGAATTGGCATTAGTGACAACACTTGAAGAATTTTTCTTTGTTCTTTATGCCATGTTGAAGATGATGTTTACTGTCTTTTTAAAAGCTGCAGAAATAAAAGCAAGAATCACTTTGTTGAAGATATTTAGGAAATATTTGTTATGAAGGGAAGCAGTAACATGACTAAGTAGTCAGCCAGGGTGGAAAACCTGTCCTCTCCCAGAAACATTAACTTCTTTTAGCCACCATTCATGTGGGTCATTGATTAGAAATGAGTATAAAGTTCAAGTGTTTAAAATAATACTTGTATTTCACATATGTTCGTCCTGCATAATTTCATTGATTTTGCATATCTGATGTTTCTTAGCATTTTTATATTTTGCTTATTTTTTCTTCTTAGATTATAAATTCCTTGATTCAAGGAATCCTTGTATTTTTCAAAATACATATTCCTTGTATTTTTCCTTTTGAGCTTTACACAAAATCTACAGTAGCGTATTCCAGTTAGTGAGTGTACAGTGATGTGTTGCTATTGTGAAAGATTTACCAAAATTGGATTTTTAAAGGTATCAAGGGGAGAAGGCTGTGGTTCTGATGTGGTGAGTTCAGCGTGAGTCTTGGGTCTAACGCTTAGTGGACATTAGTGTTTGCTGACAAATCCAAACCCCATGAGATTTCAAGTGTGGAGATACTCCTTAGATTCCGGTGTCAGCAAAATAGAAAGCCACCTCTGTTTACTCTTTTTTAACCTCAGATAATATATAAAAACTTTTGTAATGAAAACTGTACTTTTGTATCATTTGGCTAAGGAAGGACAGATCTTAGACATTATATAGAAGGCATTTCTCTGCTCGTTGCCAAGCAAGTTCACTAATGCAACAACAGAAAATGTCAGGAGCTATTGGTTAAACAGATGATCCCTCAAAGTGATTTTGCACTGTGTCATTTCCCTGAAGTTTTCTTAATAAAAATGTTAAAGTTAATGTTTCTCAGACTTTATAATGCACACAGGTCCCCTGAGGGTCTTGT
>RJWM01027067.1:0-27280 GCA_004363535.1 Dasyprocta punctata | reverse complement strand
TCAAAACATTTTGTTTTAATTTGAATATAACTCAGCTTGAATGAACTTAGGGAAAAATTTTAAGAAAAACTGACCTCAGAGACAAGAATAATAAACATATATGTTTAAATTCCCCATTTCTGTCATATTGTCAAGTATAATCCTTATTTGTACACATGAACTTCATCCTACTATAGATGGTATGAATAAAAGTAGATCTGGCAAGAGATAATGTTCTTTTTTAAACTCTAGTTTCAAAGTGCAGTTATACCTTGGTTCAGGAACACTTCTGTATGTGAACAATTCTGTTCATCAGCAGAAACATTTTGCATCCGTGGCCATCTGTCCTGCAGGAACATGAAAGTGGTCATTTTCCTGAGAATTGTGAATTAATTAAATTTGTGAGCTGAGGTATCTGCTGTATTTACTGAAGGTATCTGGATGGCATATCTTTGAATATACATGCAAACCTTTCTATTTAATTCTGTTCATAGGGTCAGACATGCACATTGTCAGCTTTTATTCAGTTAGGTTGAAGCAGCGATGGGCAGGACAGGCAGGAGAGGAATAGTCACTCGGTAAAAGGGAAGAAAATATCATATATTTTATCACTGTATATAATTTTCCATCTATTATAAAATGTATCTGATTTATGCCTCTATCTATTTCAATTCTCATGATTTTAAAGAAAAATATTTTTTCTATAAAATTATTTATATAATCATGAAAGAAAAATGGTATAAAAAGTAAAGAGTCTATGTTATAAGGATGTGTTAAGGAAATAATGTTATTCTTTTTTTACGTGGATATAATAATGTCTTTCAGCATAATAATGTCTTTTCAAGTAGCTAAAGCTTCTATATGTAGTGCTAGCTAATATTTTAATAAATTTAGGCTTACTGTAACATTTATTTGTATGCAAATAATATAAAATAAATCCATTTATAAGAAAGAAATCTTAGACTTAAGAAATTGTTACAGCATTCTCAGTGTCATACCTAATACATAAGAGTAATGACTGTGAACTTACTGTATCTAAATTCCTGTTAGTCCCTCTGCTATAAGGTTATGCAGTAATAAAATTGATATATTCTTTGTGTGCCTTTAAAACTTAAGGTGGAGAATATTGTTGAAATTTGTTACTTGTATTAAAAATTTCAAAATATGAACTGGGATTATAGCAAGTGTGCTGAATAGGAAAACAATTGCTTAATAAGTAATTTTCCTTGATATATTGTGTTCATATGTATTTTCCAAATATCTCACTTATTTACAAAACTTTTAGGGATCTAGGAAAACTGAACTATGAAGGTTAAATAAGCACTCAATTTACTTTAATGAAATATAAGCGGTTAATTTTTTGAAATCTTGTGCATGATAATTTAGTTAGATTTAGTAGATAAAACATCCAGTTCATATAAAATTATTAATTAAAATTTACTCTCTTTTACTATGAGATTCTGCATTCTGACTTTCAGAGCTCCTTTCTAATGTTGTGAATTTATTTTTTGATAGTTCTTCTCTTCCTTTGTTTAGAATTTTACTCTCTATTATACGACGTGTTATAACTCAAAGGGGAAATATCTTGTAGTGATGTGGAAACACTAACTGAGTGTTTTGGAAAAACTGCTCACACAGTGATAGAATTTGATGTTGAAAAGTTAGAGGAAAACACAAAGAGATTGTGCCTAAATTCCGGATGAGGAAAACAGGAACTCAACTCGAGCCTTGGAACACGTCAAAATTTGGATTGATCAAAACAGGTGCAGATACACAAACAGACTGAGAAATTAAGTGATAGGAACTGAGAAACTCAAAGGAAGAAAGTATTTTAAGAAAAACATTATTGTGGATTTTGACAATATGTATATCATCCATAACCTTGGAAAGAGCAGACTTGAAGTCACGATAGGCCTGGAAGCTCTATCCTAATAGTGTAAAGAAAGACTGCAGGTACGAGAGTGGCAAGTGCATAAAAAAGACTTTCTCAGTAACTTTTCCTGGAGATGGCTAGGAAGAGAAAAAGCGGGGAGGGAAGGTGAAAGGAAAGGAGAGAGAGAGCGACAGAGAGAGAGAGAGAGAGAGAGAGAGAGAGAGAGAGAGAGAGAGAGAGAGAGAGAGAGAGAAAGAGAATAGATAAATTGAGGGATGGAATGGAATGTGGAGGTCCAATTGTATGTATTTTTTTCCAAAGACGGTGGAAATGATTAATAGTAACTGAGAAATTGTATACAGGATAAAGAGGGAGAGTTAATAGTGAAGTCTTAAGAGGCCATAAAAGAGTTATAGAAGTAATGTTTTGCACAGACAAACAGATTGCTTTTCAAGGAAGAGGAGGATGGGAACATTTAAAGTAAAGTTAGAATATATCACTGTTTTGCTGTCAAAAGGATGTGCTTTACAAAGGGCAGAGTTGAATTGCTTGAGAGTGAAAAGATTAAAAGACTTTAATGGACATACTGGGTAGTGTGAGAAAGTGAGTTCACTTGATTACTGGTGACAGAAGCATCTTGGGCATTTCCAAATGTGTAAGGAGAATCAGAAAGTGAGAAATGACAAGATTAACCTTAATGGTTTCACAAAAGAAGGTGAATAAATAGCTGAAGCTGAGAAACACAGTGCTGACACAGATACTCATCTCTCACAGCTCTTGTATTTTGGTGGCAAAGGGTGACTGAAACTTCCTCAGAGAACTTTGTTTTAACTGGCTTATGGCTGAGTCTTGGAGTCATCATACAATGGACCATGTCTTCTCTGTAGCTGCAGGAGGATGTGACTGCGGGAAACAAAAGCAACAGTATGAAAATACCATTTGTTTCCTAACTGAATGAAAGAAGAGTTCAGCTAAGAAATTGATGGATTAAATAACAATTAATATCCTTCCTGAACAAACAAGGTATTTCTCAGAGCTGAGGAATAGTTTTGCTTTTTTTTCCTCTTAATTTCAGTGATTAAACATTCAGTTTTATAGGTCTTGATGATAAAGTTATAGATTTTTTATTGCTTTTAAAAATTATCTTATGTCCTATTTGCAAAAAGGTACTCTTTCAAATCTGACCAAGAAGAAAAAAATATTTCCAAAACTTATTTTTGTTTTCTTCAGATAGTTCATTTCTTTGTTTTAAATTTAATTTAAAGATAGTAAAACCCCAAAAAACAAAACAGAATAAAGTCAATCAAAACAAAGCAGTGAAATGGGGATAGAACTTCAAAGTAGGATAACAGGAAATCAACAATGTCTACCATAGAATTTCTTGCTATCTTCACAATAGTTTCCATTCCATCAGACATAGCAAAGTCAAACCAAAAATCCAGAATAAAACCAATCAAAGCAGAACATTGAATAAAGCAAAACAATAAATCAAAACAAAACAAACAGTGTGAATAATATTGGATTTCAAAAACAAGATAGAAGGAAATCCCTCATATTTGCCACACTACGTACTGTTATCCTCCCAATAGATGCTCAGACCACAGGTGCCAGGTCTGCAAAGTCAACCAAACAATACAAACATTCAGCGGTTTTCTGTACTTCAGTTTCTATCAACTCAGTCTGTCCTCCTGACCAGCCAGTTGCTTGCATGGTGGGGTCGGGGGAGTTCTTGAGTCTCAGCCCGCCTTGGTAGGCTCACGGGAGGTGCTTTTTGGTTTCTCTCTTCCTGGGTCCCGAATGGCTTCCTTGTGTGGTTTACGGAAGAACTAATTGGCTACTTCTTCTTGTTGGGCTCCTCCCAAACCCAGGATGTTTTCTGCTGATTCACAGGAGGCCCTTTTTAGATATTTCATTTCTATGTTGAATAATAATAATGTAATGCACTTTTACATTTTGAAAATAATTTTGAATAAAATTATAACATATATTATCTGTCTTCCAAATATTCACCTATCAGAAATAAACTTTTTGCATTAATTGAAAATATTTTAAGAAACAAAACTGATCTTTCAGTAATTTAAAGAAATAAGGATTACTTTTCCACATAAAAGGATTCCCTTCAATCTGTGTTCTTGAATATATAGGTTTAATAAAACAACTTTGTGAAAATTTCCAAAGAATTTTTTATTAAACTATAATTTATTCTAAACTTTTTGATTGTTCTCCATGAACATATTCAACAAGGTATTCATGTCTGAAATAAAACTTTAAGTACATATGTGGTGTCTTCATTTTCATTTAGGATAATCTATAAACTTTACACTCAAATCATGCACCATAAAAAGAGATTATATCTTTGAAAATTAAAATAAATGTATTTTTGAATTTCGAATATTCCAAGTTAATGGATGAAAATTTTAACATTAGAATATTAATGGATACTTTAATCATTTTAATAATTTGTTAGTTTGAAAGCATACTACTTAGACATAGGAAAAAATTTAAAATTCCAAATGTTTTAAAACATAAAATAAGATACTTTTATGTTACAAGCATCATGGTATTAATTTCTACTTTTCTGCTAATTTGGTTCTCTTATTATTTATGATGAAGTTTGTTCAGAAAGTATTAAAATACTCTACAAGAAAAATAGAAGTAGTCATCAAAAGATTAACATGCTAATATATTTTTATCAGCAATATTTAATTCTGATAATTAACTTGAAAAATACTGTAAAATAAATAAAATATTTATATTAGCTATAAAATATTTACAAGTGAACTTAAGAGTGAAACAACCTTATACTTACTTGCAAGGTATATTAAAACAATTAATATGACTACCTTCAATATGCTTAAGAAAATAGGTTTACAGCAATGCAAATAGATATGCCCAAACAGAAGAAAGTGTTAATTTAATAAATACTGTATCCACTTTAGATAACTAGAAAAAAGAAAAACCAAAATAATTCCAAGAAAATACAGAAAAACCACAATGATTAGTTCTTCCTACTTCCAGTATCTATCCTCCACTTTGCTCCTTACTTACCCCTTCAGTTTCTCACACAAGAGAAGCAATGCACTATATAAACTTGTGTGTTTCATTTATTTTATTTAAGATTATGGTCTTCAGATGCATTTATTTACTTAAAATTTTCTAGTTTGTACTTCTGCATGGCAAAGTGAGAAAACAATGATTTAAAATATATTACATACAGGTAAAATTATGTATGGCACACGTGTTCTTATAAAATAAAATTCTCAAAGAACTATTTACTAAATTAAGCAAAAAACAACCAACATCATTAATATAAAATCAAAATCCTTAACATATTAACAGAATTCCCCAAATCAATGTAACTGAAATTTGTTACACTTTTTTTTAATGAAGATCACTCAATTTGAAAGAAAATCTAGCCAGACTGATGAAGAACAGGAAAAATAATTATTCAAGAATTAACAGGTAATGTGAAAATCTCTCTATTTAAAATGAATTTTTGGTCAAAGCCTTAATAGAAGAAAACTCAAGGATTGGGTAGTGGAATGGTATAATTTACTAAATGCTTAATGCTGTTTTCTACATAAACTGGAAGAAATATGAAATATTTAGCAATAATTTGGACAAAATCTATATAAGATTTCTCATGGAAATAACAAATCATTGTTGAAAGAAATTAGTGAATGGAAATTTTATGCAATATTTATGTATTGTAAATCTATTTTTAGATGTCAATTCTCCCATACTGATATATTGGCTTATTGTAAAATTGTAACAGATTTTGTTTCAGATTGAAAAGCTGACTTGAAATTAGTGTGGAAAAGCAAAGAAATTGAAACTGCAAAATGAATTGGAAAAAGACACCAAATTTGGAGAGTTTATATTTTCTAATTCAAGATTGAATAATACAAAGCTACAATGACTGAACAGGATGATGTGGTCTCCACACACATAAACAGAACAGGGTAATGGGTTCAGAACTAATTTCACACAAATATGGTTAGTTTATTTTTAATCAAAACATAAAAGTAATGCAATGGATACAATACAGTATCCAAAGAGTGTTGGAACAATTGGATATCAGTATACAAAGAAATGGATGAAATTCAATCTATATCTCAATCAAATACAGAAAATAACCTAAAATCAACCATGCCCCAATATGTAAGACCTAAAACTATAAATTTTTACCAGAAAATATAGGAGTAAATCTTTTTGACTTTTGGATTAAGCAAAGATATTCTAAATATTACACTGATAAAATGATAGCAGCAAATAATCAGTAAACTGGATTTTGTGACAATTTATATTGATTGTCAAATTGACTGGATTAAGAGATACCTAGCCAATTAGTAGAGCACAATTCTGGGTGTGCCTGTGGGTGTGTTCCCAGAGCTGAATGGCATGTAGAACAGCACGCTGAAAGGAGAAGATCTATCCTGCTTTTGACATTATTCAATAGGCTTTCAGCCAGGATAGAATGAAAAGGAAAGGAGACTAAAGGCCTGCTTTTGTAAAGCTCCATTCTATTTGAGCTGGTGCATCTTTTCTGCAGCCATCACCGGTGTACATTAAACTTCAGCTTTCTTAACGTTTCTACATGGACTCACACTAGCAGCTCTGTAACCGGGATCCTTCTTTCCAGGGGCTTCCAGCTCTGTGCATTGAGCAGCTACTATCCTCCAATTCTCCAACATGCAGACGATCATTGTGGATTATCCTCATCTTGTAACTTTGTAAATCCTATAAACCAGTCTAATAAATCCCTTTAAACACACACACACCTACACACACACACACACACACACACACACACACAGGAGAACTCTAACCAGTAGAGAATGAAAAGACAAGACATGCAATGAGAGAAAAGATATTCGAATTATACATACATCTGATAGAGCTTTTGTATCCAGAATATGCAATCAACTCTTCAAATGCCATAAGAAAGCAGACAATGTAATTAAAAATGCACAGAAAATTTGAATACTTCAGGTAAGATAAATGAATGATAAACAGGAAAACATGTTTACCTTTATTTGTTAAAAGAAAGAAAAGACATCAGGAAACAGTATAACATTTATATTAGAATATCAGACATTTTAAAGCTACTCAACAAAGCTATGGTTCTATTTACATAGAACTTATAAGACATGTGAAGTAATATATAACAACAGAAAGCATATCAAAGGTAATTTGGAAGTGGAGATGTAGTGTGACATGTGAACAGGGGACTCAGGGAACGCTAACATAGAAGCCTGAGAAAAGCTTTGTTGATGATGAATATGCCATTATTTTCATTACATTCATGTTTTACATCTACATTATGTCTCATGGAGTATACACTTTAAATATTCTTAGCTTGTATTTTAATCAAACCTCTCAGACTATAAAAACTGGAAAAAATTGAAGGTTGCACATTAATTTGTCAAGTGAAAATAATTTGATATGAATTTTATATTCATACTAGAAGAAGTAAATTTCAAAAACATTAATTAGACCTGTTAGTCATGTGTTTTACACTGGTATTTAATCCACTTCTTAAACATTATAAAATGAGAATCTGTTACATTTATAGTGGATTCAAACATGCTGCAAAAAAGGGACCCAATGCCTCAATAGTTGTAATAAAAAATTCTTTTCGTTATACTTCAGTCATATTCTTTCAATCATTGAGTGCAATCTTGGGATCTTGGCCCCTCCTTACAGTTACTCTGGACTCAAAATACAACTCTCTCTCTTTACTTTTTTTTTTTTTTTTTTTTTTGGTATTCTATACCTTCAAATAGTAAAAACTGAGAAATCTGTTATAGACGCACTTGGTCCCCAAAGCAAGATATAACATAGGACAAACTGTTCAAGAAAAATGAGAAGTTTAGCAGAAGAGCATGACAATGGAAGTTCATATTAATAAGTAAATGACCTTGACTGGTAAAGGACAAGCATCAAGATATCTACAAGATTCATTCCTAGCAAAGTGTGTCAGGAAGACACTTACTGCAAAGAAAGTACAATATAGGTTTACTTAGGAAATGAGAAGAGTCAGGACAAAAAAAGGAGACGAAATATTCCAGAAAATGAGAGGAAGAGCTCCAAAAATCAAAAAAGCAGTGATAGAAAAGTTGGAACTCATGAAGAAGGAAAAAGTACAAAGTAGTCCCTAGACCTGGCTCCCTGGATTGATAGGCAAAGCACGCTCTTGGTAAACAGTGGACTCAGCCCTAGACTCAGGAGAAGGCCAGATTTTGCAAGCTGTAAATCCAGTGCAGAGATTTAGTCTTGAAATGATTTCTCCAGCATATCAGTCTAGGTTAGGAGAAGAAATCTATTACTGGTTTTGCCATACTGCTGGAAGGTTACAATCAGGAATCAATTTGAAAGGAGGCTTTTCACATTCTTTTTCGTAAGGAAAATCACAACAAATACAAAAAAAAAAGTTTCTTACATCGTATCAGACCACTGCCAAAGAAAGATTGACTTCTATTTTGATTCTGTTTGATTTCTAATTGATTTTCAGCAAGAAAAATCACAGAAGATAGAAATACAGAAAGCTTGAATGATACACTCTTGAATGAGTAGTGGGTTACTGAAGAAATCGAGGAGGAAATATAAAAATGTCTAGAAACAAATGAAAATTGAAACACAATCCACCTGAATCTATGGGACACAGAAAAAATCATAGAAGAGAAATTTATAGTAAAATACATAAGGCATTGCTCTAGTATCATTACACAATTTTTAAAAAGTAGAAGTTTGGCTTCAAATGTATTTTCAACAATGTTCATTATAAATGCATTCTTCTACTTTAAGAAAAAGCCCTTCAAAATTAAGAAAGTGATAGCTAATATACATTTTAAGCATTTTTTACTTAAGGTAAATTTAATTTATATTAAGTTTACAATTTTTATTTTTTCATGATCGTTATCATCAAAGTGTTTAATTATGTTAATCCAAAGACAGAGAAATCCAAAGATAACTATATTTGTGAAGAACTTAACTAAAAAATTATACATTTGTTACATTAAAAGAATATTTGAGGCTGTGTCAAAAGTGAAAAAACAATAGAAGAGTAGACAGAATATACACATGACTACATAACATAGAAGTTTCTCAAAATAAGCATCCTTCGTATTGATAAATGTATTCATTGTACAATCATGGTGCTGGGTTCCTAGCAATTTCACTAAAGATGACACTAAGTGGGTGAATTACAAAAATATTATCTTAGTTTTAATTTCAGTTTTGCTCAGTGGTATAATGTTTTCACCTAACTTTATTTATTACAGCTTTTTGGGAAAGAAATTATCTAAGAAAATTCAAAAAGAAAAATAAGAAACTATCTTCCAATGGACTTTGCAGAGCAAAGGATAAATGATTGACATAGCTGCTGCAATCTCCAGGCAAGAAACACTTCATAAGCAAAAAGTCTCAGGAAGAATTTTACAAAGAAGAAATATAATTCTCTTGGCTTTGTTAAACTAACGTTCAACATTCTCAGCAAAGGGATATAAAAACTGAGTGACAACACACAAAATTGCACGATTGATTAAAAGCTGTCTACACTTTCTCTTTTACAAGTAAATAACTCAAATGAAAGCTTCACTCCCTCTTTCATCTCATCACTATAAAGACTTTCCCTTCTAGGAACAAAGTTCCCTTGAAAAGTCCATCCAGATGATGGGATTATGCCTTAAAATAACTCGCAAACTTTCCAAGGGAAGACTTATTAAAACTATCAGGAAAAGATAAACTAAAACCAGAAACACCTTCTGATGTAGGTCAGAGGATGGAAAGTAGCAGAGATGGCAGATGAACATGTTTCAAGATCTCATATGCAATACGATGACTACTAGAAATAAAATTGTACTGTATATGGAACTTCTGATAAATGAGCAGAATTCAGCTGTTCTTGTCAACAAGAATGAAAAACAATGGGTAAGTATGTGAGGTGGTGGATATGCTAGTATCCTTTTTATTTGCGTTTTCCATAACATCATATTGTGTATTTTACATATACACAATAAATATAATTTTGAAAAATTAGCAAAGTATATACTTTCTAAAAACACTTTTGAGTATAGACTCTTTTTAAAATATAAAAGTTTCTGTCATTCTTTCAAAATTAAAGACCACAACATTTGTTGAAAGGAGTCTAGAAAAAGAATTGGTACTGAAACATACTAAAGAATTTTAAGAAACCACAAGAACTGTTACTAAGAATGGGATGGAAAATTCTCTTACTGTCTATTGGGATGTTTATTTTTGAAAACTGTTAGTTTTTAAACATTTTTTCTTCTAAATAGATAATAAATGTGTACTGCTGAAAATTCGGAAAAATAGTTTCTATAAAGTTTTGAGATTTACAGAAAAATTCAAGTGCACAATGCCCAAGTAGCAGATCTGGCTGGGAATGGCAGCTATATCTGGGGAATCACATTTGCAGTCAGGGAGATTAATTTGCCCTGGATTGATGCTTGTTCATCTGTGCTAATGACTGACCAACTCTACAGATTAGTTTTATTTGAAGATGTTAAACCTATTTTTTCTTGATTAAATTTCATTTGTTTCAATATTCAAAGTGTTTATCTTTAAGGTTCTGGTTTAAGCAATGTCTTCAAAATAAGAAAGTTCATATTTGATCAACTTTTTTAGATGTCAAATATAAACCCTTTACCAACTCCTCATGAGGAATGTAAACATCACATACTACACACATGTAATAATAAATTTTTGAAAAAGATGTCAAGAATAGTGGAGAGCAACCAAAAGCAGAGAGATGTGGGCTTTTTATTTCAAAGAGAATGCACTAACTGATTTTGTTCTTTATATACTTATGTGCGCATGAGTGTGTTTACATACAAGTGTGTGTGTTTATTTTCTAATCTTTATCCAAAGATGATGTGTCCTTTTGGCCCATGCAAGTGTCCTTCTAACTCCAAGAAGAAATTATAGACTTTTTGTATTATAAAATTGCATATTTTAGTTTGCGACAACAACAATGACTAGAAAAAAACAATGAAGTAATTCCAAAAATAAGAGAATGGAGAGCCTCCATTTTTCATACATGCTTTGCTACTCTGTCTTGCATTGTAAATTACACATTCATGGAACAGACTCTGGACAACTCAGCCAAAGAGGTTGGAGTGCATGTCCAAGAGACAAAAGTCATTGTTTGAATCACATTAAATGTCTTGTGAAACAATCCACTTTGGAAAAGTGTAACAAAATGCATAACAATGTCCAGGATGCAATTCAGAGTTATTTGATATATGAGGAAATATGAAAATGTGATACATTGGACAGGGGATATAGCTCAGTGCCACAACACCTGCCTGGCAAGTGCAAGGTCCTGAATTAGAGTCCCAGTACAAAAAAAAAAAAGAAAGAAAAAGATATAAACATATCTTGATAGAAAACAAACTTCAAAATGAGCAAATAAAGGATATAAAAGAAAACAAATTTGCAATAAGTGTAAGCATTGTGTTTCTCAGGAGATAATTGGAAGTCATAAGACAACTAAATGGAAATTCTAGGAGTGAAAAATGCATTCTGTGCAAAGCAATTTTTTGGATATGCTAAAAGAAAAAGAAAATTAATAAAGGAAGGCATTAGGAACAATCAGTAAAGACTAATAAAATTCAGTCACTTTGCACAAGAAATCAGTAAAGAATAAGTTTTAAAAAGTTGACAGTCTCAAGACCTCTGACAACATTAAAGGGCCTCACATTATGAGAACAGAAACGAGTTATAATTTTTAAGAAATTAAGGACTGCAAAGTTTTTATAAATGGTAAAATACATATAAATGCAAAAAAGGCAAGCCCCAGGAATATAATACCAACTATACCTGAGAATGTAATCAGCAAACTATTGAAAATAAAATACAAGAAGAATACTGAAAGCAATCTGGCAAAGTCACACATTACATGGGTAAACAAAATTTAAGTGATCACTAAACCCACCCAAAACAATGAACACTGGAAAACAGTGAAACTGTATCTTTAGAGTTCTAAAGAAAAAATTCTGTCAACCCAGCATACTATGTCCAGGGAAAATATTTTAAAGTAAAAATTAATTAAAATATTCTCGATTAAATTAAGTTTATTTTATTTTATTTGCAGTGCTGAGGATCAACCTCAGGACCTTCTTCTTTTTACCACTGAACTATGTCCCTAGCCTAGCCTAAAGATATTTTTAGATTAAGATAAAAAGACCTAAGGGAATTCATTAAAATTTAATACTCAACACTGAAAAAGCTGTATCATAAGACACAAAAAAAATTCCTTTGGATCATAGGAAGGTATACAGACATCTTTGAATATTTAAGAAAATATGAAAAGCATTAGAGATATTTCTTTAAAATACATGTTATATTATTAACTAAAACTTTATTTTTATTTATATTATATAAATTGCAATTAATTACATCATGTATATCAAATATTATATTTAAATTACTTTGAAAATATCATTTAGCATTCATAAGATACAAAATGCAATACAAATAAAAGGGGAACAATGGGAAAGAGGATGTGATAAATGGACCTACATGATTACAAGTGATACAGTATCATTGGTAATAAACCCTTAAGACATTAAGGATGTATGCTGTAATTCCAAATGCTAGAAAGTAATAAAGATTTACTTAAAACCAATTCATAAATTGCAACAGACTTCTAAAACTACCAAAATAATTTAAGAAAAAGACAAGAAATGAGATGAGAAAAATAACAATAACATGGGAAACAAAACATTTCATGAAATATTTATCTTAAAACCAAACATCAATACTTCCATTAAATATTAATAAACACAAACATTAAAAGATAGAGGTAATCAGAAGGCATATAAAAGCAAGATGTTAACTGTAAAAATCTTTCAATATATTTAAATGGTCATATGTTTATAATAATTTATGGAAAAATATTCTGCTTTATCACAATCTAATACAACAGATACTTAGAATTCTGTCATGTTGCCTATAGTTTTTGAGTCCTCTGTCAATAACATATTTGTTTCTCAGAGATAATTGACCTTGTTTAAGAAATTCAGAGAGGTTTAATTTAATTTTAGTGATATAAGAAAGTTTAAACCATTAACTAACCAGCATGAAATTATCAACTAATTTCTCAGAAAGATATACAGCCTCTCAGAAAAAAGAAAACCCTGTACGTAAGTTTCTTCATACATTCGTATATTGAAAAAAATAATTTTTTATTTTTGCCTTTACTCATAGAAATATCCAGTAGCTTGGATGAACTAAAATCATGAAAACACAGTTCAGGATAGTTATTATTTAAAATATTACATGCATAGATGATAAAGATTAATAAGGAAAATATGTAATATAAATTACTAATTTCAAGGCAATTTATTTCCTATTACATCTAAATGGTTATCTCCTTCAGAGATTGCATATATTTGAAATGATCATGTTCTCTTACTTTTAAGTTTTTTCTAGCTACTAGAATACCAAAATTCCATTAGCTCAACCAAAAAAAATTGACTTGTCCTCTCTACTTCACATTTTAAATCATCAAGATTCTGAGCAAAGCTGACACCTGTCCATGCCATTTCAGCTGAAGAATAATCAATATTTTGAACAGCATAACTACCTTCTTTTAAAATTGAACTCAAATTTCTTTAATATAGGCATTAGTAGTTTAGTTGAAGACACTAACATTGTCATCTTCAGTTTCTCCATGAGATACATACATGCCTAAAAGAAAATATTGTACATGTACACATTTTCCACTTATATGTCTCCTCTCAGATTCCATCTCTCTACTGTCTTCTTCACACCACCTTAAACAGAAGTGACTTTCAACAGTCATATTACAGGCTAAGAATATTCTTGTCTTTATTTGGATAAGTCAATCTTAATCTTCAAGGCGGGTGTAGAGAAAATAATAAGATAAATACAATCTGATGAAAACAAAAATAATATAATCGTAAATATTTTTCAAGAAAGACCCATTATGGTCCAAAATTTAATCCTATTGGAAGTTGATGTTCTTATACTCTATCATTTACCTTTCACGTGAACACTAAAGAACTATTGAACAGCTATTTTCTAACTCTTTGGAGATGTTTAAGCAAGAATCCAGTGTCACAATAGCAGTTTTGTCAGACCCTATTTCAGGCCAGAAGTAAGCATATTAAATGAACAAAAGTCTACTTCGTAAGGTATTTTTCAGTAATCAGTAATTTATGTCCCTCTCGGTGCCTCTTGTTAGTCCAGTTAGTTCTGTTGATACATCTGTTACATCTGGTTAGAGGATGTGCCAACAACCAAACACTACAGAAGGGGTAAGGAAGCAACCTGTATATGATGAAGTCTTCCACTTCAAGTAACTCAATATCCACTGGGAAAATAGCAAAATGTTATGAGTGCCATAAAATATAAATGTGCAAAAGTATAAGACAGAGGAAGCTATGCAATCAATAAGGACTACTTATTTATCTAGTCTGTAGCAGATGCTGAATGATTATATTTTCTAAGCTACATGGACTTAGTGAGATAAAGGAAAAACAAGAGTGTTAAATGGCACTTAACTTTTTTCTGATTGCTGTGTAAAAGCTAAGGGATTCGATTTGTTAGGCAAAAAGAAAGTGTTTTCTCATATCACTGCATTTTTTCAAGTGGAAAGATTTTTGTTTGGTTGAAGACTTGGTTATCTGATTTTTGTTCTGCTTCTGTGACTCCAGTTGTGAGATTTGGGTTAGTTTTCTTAGACCACAACAAGAAAAATTCACAAATTAACTTTGAAAGTATCTTCACATTCCAATATACTAGGGAATACTTATAAATTATATATGTTTATTCTGAATTTATTCAAACTCTGCTTTTACACTATTCCTAAGTGCCCTACAATTGTCTAAAATTTGCCAAAATTACTACAATCTTCTGAGAATGAAAACTTATTATTGACTTGTTCAAAAATTACAAATTCCTCCAATAAACAAATCTTGAAGAATTGTGCTGTTTTTCTTTTTCCATATTTGACAGGTTCTACAGAACCTGAACTTAGAACATTATGTCTAAATAATAGTATTGAATGATGGATTACACATAAATAAATGACATAAACAAAATTATATTTTTGATATTGTGTATATTTATCTTTTCCTTCAGCATCTAATTTTACAGTTTATCTCTTCTGTAAGAAAATATTTTAATTTATATGTAGGAATATTTTTCTCTGAAATTTGAATTTCAGTACTCGCCTTTTTATGTTTATAGTAAAATTAATGATTAAAAATTTTGAAGATGATATCTCAAATTGTGGATAAGTAATAAGGAAGACTATATTAATAAACATGGCCCATGTCTTTGCATTAATACATAACACTTTGATTAGCATTCTTAGTTTATGAATGCTCTTGTGAAGTCATATATATAACATTTATGCACATACATAAAACATATATATGCAGTTTGGAAGAAAAAACTTCTGGGATTAGTTTCAATAAATAAACGTACATTGTACTTTTACATTGTATTTATTAGCTTTCTTGTCTTGGGACAATATATGCAACACCTACAATTTAAAAACAGAGAGGTTATTTTTGCTTTTACTTCATGGTTGCTGACTTCAAGGCAGAAATAACATTACTGAAGGGCACAGGAAAGGAAGCCTCAACCAGTGAAAGCCAAGAGACAGAACACAGGCAAAGAGCCTCAATGAGAAACATGAGCCCTGTCTTGGTTACTTTTCACTCGTTGCCGAGACAGAATACCTGATGCCCAAAATTAAGGAAGGAAAGGTTTATTTCTTACAGTTTCTTGGGTGTTTCAATCCATACTTAGTTGGCTCCAAGGCAGCATGGCATGGTAGAGCTGCCATTCATGGCGGCCGCAAGCAGCAAGCATCTTGGCAAGAGAGAGAGAGGGCAGAAGCACAAGAGGAAGACCTGCCTTCCCTTACACTGTATCTCAGCTCCACCCCTGGGTGGGTGCAGCACTCATATCACCAATCCCAGCACAAGACTCAGCCCCATCAAAAGTATATGAAGACTTGGGGGGACATAGTATATCACACAATACAGGCCCCAAACGCAAGGCTCCTCTGGTGACCTGCCTCTCCCAAGAGCATTTTCTGCTTGAGCACAGTACATTACTCCACTGACGAGGGCAGCACCACCACGATCTAAGTGGCTCTGCAGAAGTTTATTAATCCAATCCATCTGACAAGTGTCACATATGTTAATAGAAATAATTAATTTTAAGATTTCTTAATTGGAAGTTATCCTAATAATGCTCAATCATCCCATGTTAAAAGGTGGTCTTTATGTACTTATTCTTTAACTACAACTGTTAGAGAAGATAAAGAAATGCATTATTGCAACTTTGCTTAATTTTTCTACAGAAAACATATTATTTCATTTCTTTAGAAAAACACAAATTATTTAGTCACAGATTTATTATGCATTGGCAAGTAAAAGGTTGAAAACCATAAATTGTTCTATCATTGTTGGCCTTTGAGAATTTCTTAATTTTTTTTTGTACCAGGGATCAAACTCACAACCTTGCTCCTGCCAGGCTGGTGGTTAGGCCACTGAGCTAAATCCCCAGCCATATTTTTTAAGACAGGGTCTCACTATGCAGTTCAGGTTAGCCTTGAACTCACTTCGTAGCCCAGGCTGGTCTCGAACTCACAAGGATCCTCCTGCCTCAGCCTCCCAAGTGCTGGGATTAAAGGCATGCACCACCATGCCTGGCTCTTTAAATTTTGAATCAATATTCCTGATTTGTATCACTTTAGAAAAACATGTGAATCACTCTTACTTACCTTTTGTATCAGTTAGGGTTTACTAGAGAAACAGATATAACACCAAATATACAACTATATAAGAAATAACAAGATTGGCTTACGAGGGTCAGCCACAAAGTTGAATAAGAGAGTGTGCAGAGGGGGTCTGCAAGCTGAAGGGGGAAGTACAGCTTACTGTAGTGTCCTATGCAAGTCCGTATCAGGACCAATGGGTCTATGATGGAACACTGAAGAATCTATGATGGAAGGCTGAAGAGTCTACAATGAAGACTGAAGAGTCTATGCCAGAAGCCAGGCGATGACGTCCAAGCTGAAGGCGAAGACTGGAGCTCCTCTGAAGAAGCGGCAATCCTCATTCACCTTTTATAGTATGTAGCCCGCTCCCCTGGGGTGAAGGGAGCACTCACACCATCTGCCTGCCCTCCTCTTGCATGGGCTGAGGATGTTTACAAAGTAAGAACCCTGGCTCCCTGTTGAGTCTCTCAGCTAAACTTCTGACCTTCTCAAATTGACACAAGGAACAGGTAACTGCTTGTGCTTTACACCCCAGGATGTAGAGCTGCTGAGTTACTTAATTAAGCTTCTAGACTTCTCAAGTTGACACAATGTATAAACCATAACATCTTTGTTCTTTTATTTCCCTCAGATGTTTAATCTGGTTTTCATAATCAAATTTTCCTCTCTTTTTATCATTTATCCACATGCAACTTCGATGAATTGTACAGAAAGATCCCTGGTACAGTTTACCCAGTTCTCCAGGGGTAGTATCTTGCAGCATGTAATACAGTGTTACAAGGGGAAGACTGACAGTGATACCTCTAAGAACAGGAGTATCCCCACACCATTACCTTGTGCTGCTTTCATATTTCTGCAGCTGCTTCCGTTCCACCTCTTATCCCATCTGCTTGTGACTGCTTATCTGGTTTACCATTAATTTTCCATCTTGTTCTGTAATTTTGATGTTTCTGAAGTGGTACAAAGATGGAATAATATAAAATGCGACCTTTGGAATTTGCATTTTTCACTCAGCATAATTTTCTATACACTCATCTAAATTATTACATATATATCAATACTTCTTCCTTACCATGGGTTAGTATTCCATACAATAGTCATACTGCAGTTTGTTTAACCTTTCACTTACTAGAGGACATTTATGTTGTTTCCCCTTTGACGTTATTATTGATGAGGCCACTATAAATATTGCTCTACTAGTTTTTGTGTGAGTATATGTTTTTATTTCTCTGGAATAAATGTGATACATGCCCCAAAATTCAAACGATAGTAAATATGGAGTTTGCATATTTAGTTTTTAAAGGAACTGCCAAGCTACTTTCTAAAATAGTTACATTTTAAATCCCTATCAACAAAATATTACCAATTTGGTTTCTTTGCATCCTCAGCAGAATTTGTTGATGTCATTATTTGTTATGCTAGATATTTGGGCATGTAAATATGCATATCTAGTGGTGATCTGCATTAGTATTTCCCTCATGGATAGTACTGTTGAACTTCTGTTCATATTTTTCATAGCTATTGTCTATTCAGTGCAAGTATCTTTTCATGTCTTTCACTCATTTTGTAATTGGATTTTTTTTTACTGTTGACTTTTGAGAATTCTCTATAGATTCCAGATATTAGTACTTTGCCAGGTATGTGTTTCAAAATAATTTTGACTCCATAATTTTCTTTTCATCCTCTTAACAAAATCTCTTCATCTAATTTAAAAGAACTGTGATGGATACCAATTAATTCAATTTGTCATGTTTTTAATATAGGTCATGCTCTTGGTGTCAGTCTTAGAGCATTTTCTTCTGAATCTGAAAGATTTCTCCATTTTTAAAGTTTTATTATTTTATAATTTATACCATAATTCTATGATGAATTCTCAATTTTATAAAGTATAAATCTTAGATCGAGATTAACACTCATGGATGGTCAATGATTCCAGTACCATTTGTTGAAAAGTCTATATTACTTTCATTAGTTTTTTATGCCTTTGTCAAAAAGCAGTAAAGTGTATCAAGTGGAAATATTTCTATAATCTTGATTTAGTCCCCATTAATCTATGTGTCTATTCTTTCACCAATTCTTCACTTCATTGGCTATTGTAGCTATATAAATATCATGAAATTATACACTCTCATTGCTCCTGCTTCTTTCTTCAAAATTGTTTTGACTATTTTAGTTCTTTGTCTTTCCAGAAAAATGTTAGGATAACATAGTATTATGATATTATATAAATTGTACAATAGTTTAATATTTCATGAAATTGTTTTAGCTATGCCAGTATTTTTGGCTTCCCATATAATATTATTTTATATACAAAAGTTTGCACTACAATTTTTAAATTAGGAATTTTATTAAGTCTGTATAATCAATTAGGAGAGACTTGGTATCTTAACTCTCTTTTAGTGTTTTGCTCCATTTTCTTCTTTAATTACTTTCATCAGTTTTTGGTTTGTTTCAGCATGCAAGTACCATACATGTTTGTTAGTTTTCACAAAGGTATTAATGTTTATAAATTTTATTGCATTGTAAATTTCTGTATCCTTATATCCATTTCTAGTAGTTGAATTAGAGGGAATTCATTTATTTTGTATCGTCTAACTTTGCTAAATTTATTCTTTATCGCTAATGTGTTTTTACTTTGTAGATCATGCATGATTTCCAACATAGATAATGATGTCTTTTGTATGGAGCAGAGATTTTTTTTCTGACCTATGTGTTTGTTGATAATTACTCCTTGACATATTGCACTGAGTAAAACTTCTGTAACTCTGTTTAATGAGTGGTTACAGAGATGACCTTGTCTTGTAACTAATTTTAGAAATAAATTCATTTGTTTACCACTGAGTATAACTGCTGGCTGTGTTTTGTAGATCTTCTTTATCAAATTGGAGAATTTTTATTCTATTTCTATTTCTGGTAGTTTACTTATAAAAAGTGAAGTAGAATTTTGTAAGTTTTTCACAATAATTATATATGTGATCTGTCTATTTTGGACTATTAAAGTAAGTTATATTGATTAAGCCTCAAATACTGAAGCAGCCTTTCAATGGCAAAGACCATTGATTAATCTGTAAAATTCTTTCTATGTGCTGCTGAATTCCATATGCTAACATTTTAATAGTTTTACTGTCCATGCATAGTGCATGTATTGCTTATGGTATATTTTTGTTCTGTCATTTGTCTTGTTATAAAAATACTGGATTTATAAAATAAATTGGAAAATGTTGCTTTTTCTTACTTTCTGATGAATGTTATATAAATTATGCTAATTTAAAAAAATTATCCAAAAAAATCTCTGGGCTGGAGATTACTTTTGTGAGCTTATAATATACATAGACTATTATCTTAATATTTTTATAACTAATTAAATTATTTCAAATTAGTTTCTCCCTGTCTCAAGGAATTGGTCTATTCCGCCTACGTTGTCAAATGTATGAATTGAAAGCTCAGAGTATTTACTTGTTTTTGAAAGTTTCCAGAGTCAATAATAATATTTATAATTTCAATTTTGACATTAATGACATGTATTTGTTCTCTATTTTTGCCAACTTTTACCAGAAGTTGGCTAACTTTACTCATTTTTTACTAAGAGACATCTCTGTTTTATTGATTTTTTTGTACTGTGTTCCATTTTTCTTGTCACTGATTTCTTTTCTAATCATAATTATTTTTCCCCAGAAGTTAACATTGGGCTTATGATATTCTTTTTCACATTCCAGAAGCATAAGTTTGTTTTACTGATTTAAGATTTTTATTTTTTAATACACTTGCTGCTATTAGTTTCTCTCTTAGTACTTAGTTAAATCCTAAAAATTTTTGATACAGTGAGTTTTAGTTTTCATTCAGTTCAGTGTATTTTCTACAAATTTTTCTTGAGACTTCCTCAGAGACCCATGCATTGTGAAGAGTTATTTTGCTTGATTTACACAGATATAAAGAACATACTGTTATTTTTCTGTTATCAGTTTTTGATGCCAACGTGGTAGAAAATACACTATTATTTCAGGTCTTTTAAAACCTATGATGTATTCCTTTATATTTCAGGCTATGTTTACATTAGTGTATGTTCCTCAGTGTATCAGGTAGGATTGCCAGAGCAACACACCAAAGTGAGGAATGTGTTGCTTCCAAAATCCAAATAGACCCACTAGCCATTGCACCTCTTTTTTTATATGTAGGTGTAACTAGATACAACTTATCCTTCACCTTAAAAGGAATATCTCTGGAAACCCCAAACCACTGGACTCTTAGGAATTTCCCTGATGTAGAGGAACCTTGAATTCTGGTGGAATTTATTTCCCATCATCTGGCATACAAATTCTTTAAAAAAAATAGTTCAGAGTGGTTGCCACCTCCTGTTCACTGGGTCCAGTGAGTACAATGCAATCAATATAATGGTGCAATGTGATACTTTGTGGAAGAAAAATGATTAATATCCTTATGAACTAAATTGTGACAGGACTGGAGACTTACTCCACCTGAGGTAGTGAATTGCAGACATATTGATGGCCTTCATTTTTTACAAAAAGTGTTTAAAAAGTGAAAGGAAATGAAAATGGAAAACATTTCATATAAAAACATCTTTGAGCAACTGTATGAGTTTATGTTTTAAGCTAGGCATTACAAATAAATGAGTCAAAAAGTTAATTGCAAATGTCTAAAGTAAGGAAGTTATAGTAAGTTAAGGTTAATTCATGCTAAAGAAAGAAAATTTTTAAATAAATTGAAGGTAGTCTTATTCAGAGTTTTTAAAGTTTACAGTGGTGTACATTCATGCTCTAGGCCTTTATCCTCAGTTACTATTTATCTGCTAACTTAACCAGAGCAGCAGTTCAGTTCATGAGAAACTACCTATGTACATGTACTCTTCTTTTGATTCCTCATGTCATTCTTATTGTACCTTTTCTCTTTACTGAAACAGAAATATTTGGTATTGTGTTATAATTGCCTACAGTATTCAGTGTAGCAACATGGTATACATGTTTATATTCCAGAAACTGTAAGCTGTGTCACATAGTCTAGATGTGCAGTAGGCTGTACCAGGTATATATATGTGATTACACTTGCTGATGTTCACACAGTGACAAAACTACATAATGATGCAGTCCTCTGCGCACAACTCTATTGTTAAGTGATATATTGCTGTACTTATAGGGCACTAAAAACTGATGTTATGCAGGTTCTTGTGGCTTAATTCACTTCGCTTCTTTTTTACTACCTTCTCTCAGACTGTTGTTCAGGTTTAGTAACACCTATGTTTTCCATTGTATCAATTCTTTCCTGCACCTCCTCAAAGGTGCTGTTGTATATATGCATAGAATTTTTTTTAAATCTGCATTTTATTATCTTTTAATTTTAAAAGCATTATTTTGTTGCTCTTCATATGTATATTTATTTCAAAAGCATTTGTTTATTCACTGAAAAATTGTATTTGACTGCTTTGACACTTTTCCAGACAATCCTAACATTTCTGTCATCTAGATGTTGATATATTTTTTTCCATTTGGTTTGAGATCTCCTTGGTGCTTAGTATGTCAAGTGACTTCAATTAAAACCTGGGCACTGGATCTTACTTTAGCTTTCTGGTTTAGGTGATTTTCTGCTGTGTAGAATGGGATGAAAGTTTATAACTTCACTGCTGTCCAAAAGTGTAGAAGTTTCATTTTCCTACATTACAGACATTAATACCCTGTGGAGGAGGTGCACTACTTGATTTTGATGAATGGAAATGAAAGTTCGATTCCCCAGCAGGTCTTCACTGATCACTCGTAGGCTTTCAGGGGGTAGTAATGTCTTTTGACTGCTTATCCTGTGACCTCCACTGACACCACAGAAGATAAATGACCTCATTATGAAGGTCAATGGTGAAAGTTCTGACTCCTCTGAAAATGCTCTAGCAGGAATAGACATGGTTGCTTTATTACTTTGGGTTGACTATTTGAAGTATAAACTCCCTAATTTCCCTCAAAGCTCTCAGATGTTTCTGGTGAGACAAGGGAAGGAGACTTTGTTACATTATGGTCAGGTAGTTCCCATTTCCTAGTTATGGTTCTTAGTTTCCTATTCAGCTTTTCTCACACCACACATGGCAGGGATTCAGGTACCTCCACACAGTAAGGGCTGACATCTAACTGACTTACTTGGCCTTTGTTTGTGTTAGTGGGGATGGTGCCTAAGTTTATTTTTGTATTTGATAGATCTAGGAATGGTATTTTCTAGATATTGTATCTTGTTATCCTGTTAACTCATTGGTACTTTGGCTAGAGATTTCAGGACTGTGTGTGTGTGTGTGTGTGTGTGTGTGTGTTCTCTACCTTTTTACACTTTGATTTTTTGGTTTCATTATCTCCAGTTGTGGAATATATGAGGCATGATGAAACCCAGGAGACTCATCTTTATATCATTCTGGAATCATTCATCTTCTCTCTAGTTATCAAAATCCTCAGGTTTGTTTTATATGTAACATCTAGGATTTTAGTTCTATGTAGTGGGACTAACAAGAAAATATACATCTGCTCCATTATCCCCAGAAGCAAAGTCTTTCACAGTTTTTCAGACTGGATTTTTCATGTATTCCACTCTTGATATTTTCTTTGTAAATCAGAAATGCTGAACTGTAAAGTGAGAAGAAAAATTATTTTATGTGTTTCCTCTAATCTCATATTTTATACCTATGGATGTGTGACTTAGCAATATATCAGAATTTAAAGGAGATACTAGTGGCTTGTTCTTCCTCTATCAATATGTTTTGTAGCAAAAATATTAATTCCTTCAAAAAGCAGTTACAGGAATATATGCTCCATGAAGTCAGATACCTCAACATGTATTTATTAAATGAGTGAAAAAAGCATACTAGGCATTGTGCTATGAATTATATGTACGTTGTCTCACTTAAATCATCTAAAATTACAGGTTTTTGACATTACTGCCATTTTTAAGATTTAGGTAACAAAATTTTAAAGATTTTCAATAATTTGACATACATATTGGGTAAATAAAGGAGCAGGGCTCACATCTTTGAGTCTAAAGCCTACATTCCTTCTTACCCTAATCTACCACCTAGTGACAGAAAGAAAAGTCTTTGATTTTACACACTATTCTCTCTTAAAATGCCCTGGTTATCCCTACCTGGAAATGGGTGGACTTATCACTAACTCACAGGAGAATACTAGGAGAACACACAGCAGATGATTTCCAGGAGTTTTAAATTATATTTAACTTTAGCATCTTTTATTTTTCTATTAAATCTTGGTGACTTAGATACCATCTGTATTCTCTTTCACGAACACATGCATAGTGATGGTCGGAAGGGAGCTAAAGTTAAAGCTTATCTGGTTTATCTTTTGTTTCCCAAGTCCAAAACCTCATCAGATTTTCCAGCAGCTCGTGTGACAGCTGCACCTAAATCCAGATTCAATGGGTTCTTCATGTCAACTAACACAATCCCTTAAGCACAGCTTATTTGAGTTTATATTATTCCACTACTGACAGACAAAAGCATGTTTTCCCCAAAGATAAAACGTTTTGAGAAGATTTTGGCCCACAGATAAAAGACTTTCCTATTCAATGACCTTTCAAGATAACATTAGTTTCACACACAAAAGATGTAGTTGCAAGTTAGATTGGTAATCTATTCTGGAAGAAGCAGTAAGTAGAGCATCCTAATAAAACATTAGGTATGAAGGATTAATATTTTCCAATCCATGTTTTAAAATGTTTAGGATTTACTTGCTTTTTAGTGTTTATGATGAACCTCAGGGGCAAATTGTTTTCTGAGTGATTTAAAAATCAGTGGCATGCACAGAGTGTGGATATTAATTTAGCCAAGCAAAAAGAGGCTATACTTATTAGTCAGAATAGACTGTGAAAACTGGGCAAAGAGCTTGAAGCTATAGATATTCTTCTTATTGTGAGAATTTAAGTTCCACATTTTGTTTTTGATATTTTTCCTTAATTCTAGGGAACGTAAATAATTATAACTTTATATTTCCTTAGTCTACTTATAGTCCAAGACCTGATTTCCTAAAACTCTCATCCTCTTTTGCCAAATGCTGTATGCATACTATCACCTTTGCACAACTGTTCTCCCTGATAGAATGCTTTTCTCTAAATATCTACATGGGTGGCTATTTAAAGTTTCTTCTCAAATGTGTACATATCCGACAAGACCTTCTCAAGCATAAATACAAGAATAAATCCCCATTTTCCACCACTTGATCTTCCTACTCTTACTTACATTGCATTGCTTTATTCATTTAGCACTGTGGCACTCTCCATTCATAAGTTTGCTTAGTTTGTCTCTCTTCCTCTATTCTCTTTATTGAGTACTTAACACACAATTCAAAACCAATGATTTAAAATGATTCAAATAATTTGTTTTGTTCATAAATCTGATATCTGAATGGAGTTAGCTTTGAGATAGTCTATCAGAGGCTCATAGTTACCAAGTTACAAAGTGGCTTGGGTTTGAATCATCTGAATCTTTGTCTCTGCATAGTTCTTACACCTGAGTTGAGAAGACTTAGGTATCTTGAAGCTGGAAGAATTGGCGGGTACTGGTGCCTGTCTTTCTATTTGGTTTCTCGATTGATGTCTCACCAGTTTCATAGTGTTAAGGGAACCATAAATGGTACATGAAACTCATGATTTTGCAATAGGAACAGAGAGAAAGAGAGAGAGAGAAAGAGAGAGAGAGAGAGAGAGAGACAGAGAGAGAGAGAGAGAGAGAGAAACAGGAGAGGAGAGGAGAGAAAAGAGGAGAGGAGAGGAGAGGAGAAGAGAGGAGAGGAGAGGAGAAAGGGATGAGAGAGGGGAGAGGAGATAGGCAGAGAGGCACAGAGGAGGGGAGGAGACAGGAGGGGAGTGGCGTGGAGGAGTGGAGAGGAGCAAGGAGAAGAGAGGAGAGGAAGGGAGAGGAAGGAAAGAAACCTTTTATGATCTTGTCTTGGATCTCAAACTACAAAATTGGTGTGAAAAATTTTAAACACTAACACAGGTTTAGCCAATCCAGGTGGAAGGAAAAAAGAAATTACATCTGGATGTGACACAACAGTTTGGACTAGAAATATTGTTTTAGATTCTGCAAAATAGTCTGTCATGTCCCACTGAAAAGAAAACCTCCCAGAATCGAAACCTTTGTTCAGATCACTGACCTATCCCTAATAACTTAGAGTAGTGCATGGCACTATGAAACTCAATACATATTTTTAAAATAACTAAGTGAAAAATCTAAATTACTCAGGAAAAAAACTACTGTACATGACCAATATTTATGATATTTAGTAGCAATAGAGAAACTGTTATGGAAATTACCATGACTATGTGCTTAAAAGAAATGGTGATTCTTTTTATACATGGAGTCCCACTTAATGTCCTTCTTTAGTAACTCAACATAGAATGACAAATTTAGCAAGAGTTTGTCATTTCTAGCTTGATATTTCTTTTTTGAAATTTTGATTTTTTTTTTTTTGGTACCAGGGATCAAATTTACAACCTCTCACCTGCCAGGCAGGTGCTTAATCTACTGAGCTATATCCCTGGCCCTATTTTTTGAGACAGGGTCTCACTATGCAGTGCTTAAAAGAAATGGTGATTCTTTTTATACAGAGAGTCCCACGTAATGTCCTTCTTTAGTAACTCAACATAGAATGGCAAATTTAGCAAGAGTTTGTCATTTCTAGCTTGATTTTTTAAAAAATTTTTATTTATTTATTTATTTATTTATTTATTTATTTATTTATTGGTACCAGGGATCAAACTCACAACCTCGCACCTGACAGGCAGGTGCTTAAGCCACTGAGCTAAATCCCTGGCCCTATTTTTTGAGACAGGGTTTCACTATGCAGTTCAGTGAACTCACTTTGTAACCCAGGCTGGTCTCGAATTCACAATAATCCTCCTGCCTCAGCCTCCTGAGTGCTGGGATTACAGGCGTGTGCCACCATGCCCGCCTGAAATTTTTAATTTTATGAAGAATTTAATAACTAGATTACACTAATTGGTTTGCTTCCAGTTTCCTAAATACTTAAATGTTCTTATAGAACTCCCAGAAATGTTCCCATATCAATCACTCACTAGGAGTTATGTTCATGGCAAAGATCCAAATTATTACTAAATTTTCAACACAAACTGAAGCAGTTTGAGTCCCTTAAATTTCTTTTTTTTCCTGTGTTATACCTGCCAGTCTTCTCTGTGTCATACTAACTTTAGTGTGTGTGCTGCCGAAGTGAGCACGAGCCCCTTAAATTTCAAAAAGGAGCACTAAATTCACAGAGAAATTAGAAATATCTCCTAGTTTACATTATTCCTATTTATCTATTGTAAGTACAAAAGTTTAATGATTTGACATTCATTTTTGTTTACCTCTTACTGATAAAATACTAAAAACCAATTAAATCAATAAAACATGGTATAGGGAGTTCAGTTTAAAGTTAGATACTCTATTATTTGACAAAAAGTGCATATGGCTGTAGAATATTGTTTTCACATTACATTACTGTGGTTCTTTTTAAATTTGTCTTGCATTTTGCTGCACAGTATTGCCTATATCCTGAAATAGTTTAATTAAATTATTTCCTAAGACGCTTTTTATTGTAAACTGTGCTCTCTTTTGAAGTACTTGTGTTTCTTATTACTGGAATGTTTTA